>NW_026844137.1:0-12500 GCF_029531705.1 Pantherophis guttatus
CCTTCTAGCACTGATGATGTTACCTATTTGGGTGATGAAATGTCTGCAAGAAAACCACCAAGTTCAGAGAGCACCAAGGATCCCACAGTCGTCTTCCTCCTCCTCCTCCTCCTCCTCCTCCTCCTCCTCCTCCTCCTCCTCCTCCTCCTCCTCTCTGTAACCCCATTCCCTTCTAGCACTGATATTGTCACCTAGTTGGGTCATGAAACGTCTGCAAAAAAAACCACCAAGTTCAGAGAGCACCAAGGACCGCGCAGTCCCCTCCTCTTCTTCCTCCTCCTCCTCCTTCTCCTCCTCCTCTTTGCAACCCTCCTCCCTTATAGCACTGATAATGTTCCCTATTTGGGTCATGAAATGTTTCCTCCTCCTCCTCCTCCTCCTCCTCCTCCTCCTCCTCCTCCTCCTCCTCCTCCTCCTCCTCCTCCTTCTCCTCCTCCTCTTTGCAACCCTCCTCCCTTATAGCACTGATAATGTTCCCTATTTGGGTCATGAAATGTCTCCTCCTCCTCCTCCTCCTCCTCCTCTCCTCCTCCTCCTCCTCCTCCTCCTCCTCCTCCTTCTCCTCCTCCTCTTTGCAACCCTCCTCCCTTATAGCACTGATAATGTTCCCTATTTGGGTCATGAAATGTCTCCTCCTCCTCCTCCTCCTCCTTTTCCTCTTCCTCTTTGCAACCCTCCTCCCTTCTAACATTGATAATGTTCCCTATTTGGGTCATGAAATGTTTGCAAGAAAACCACCAAATTCAAAAGAGCCCCAAGGACCCTGCAGCCTCCTCCTCCTCCTCCTCCTCCTCCTCCTCCTCCTCCTCCTCCTCCTCCTCCTCCTCCTCCTCCTCCTCCTCCTCCTCCTCCTCCTCTCTTCTGGCACTGATAATATTCCCTAGTCGGGTCACGAAACGTCTGTAAGAAAACAAACTCGGTGAGCCCCAAGAAGTCCCACAGTTCAACCCTGAGCAACGAAGCTTCTCTTCTGTCGGTATCAAAAGTCCCTTCTGTCCAATCCAGAATTCCTCGCTGGGTCAGTCTGGCCCCCCGCGCGCCTGCCAGAGATTCCTCCAACTTGCCAGAGGAGCTGATAAGGATTAGGTAGCTCACGCTATTTCGTACCGCAGCCATATCCGTCTCTCTCTCCCCATCCAGGTCACTTCGTCCTGGCCATCTCTGACTCGTTTTACGCCCCCCCCCCCCGTCTCTCCCCAGGGAAAATATCAAGGAAAAGGAGAAAATCGAAACCCAGCCAGAGGAGTCCGAAGAACGGGAGCCCGCAGCTCCGAGAGGGCGTAAGACGGCCAACCGCCAAGGCCGAAGGAAAGGCCGGGTCACCCGATCGATGACGAACGAAGCCGCGGCGGCGAACGCGGCTGCAGCGGCCGCCGCCGAAGAGCCACCCCCACCTCTGCCGCCCCCGCCAGAACCCTGTAAGTCAAGGGGGGGGGAGGGTGTCCCAAGAACGGCCCGTTGACCATCTCGGTCATTTTGTCGCAAAATGCCTCCTGCCAATCTTGTTTCTGGCTTCCAAAATCCTTCCCGTGATGCTCTGGGTTTGGATAGCAGTACAGGTCGTCCTCGGCTTACGACCACGGTGGAGCCCGGAATTGACGTTGCTAAGCGAGAGACCTGTTGAGTGAGCTTTTTTCCTCCCCCGTTTCACGATTTTTCTTGCCGCGTTTTTATCAAGTGGATCGCTTCCGTCATTAAGGGAGTCACCCGGTCGTTAGATGAATCCAGCTTCCCCGTTGACTTTGCTTGTCAGGAGGTCGCAAAAGGGGATCACGTGACACACACACCCCCGGGACACTGCGACCGTCATAAATAGGAACCACTTATCAAGCATTCAAATTTAAATCAGGTGACCACAGAGAGGTGGCGACCGTCGCAAGAGAGAAAAACGGTCGTAAGTCTCTTATTTTCAGTGCCGTCGTAACTTTGAACGGTCGCTAAAAGAATTATTGAAAGTCGTGGACTATCTCTGCAGGTAGGCCTCGAGTTAACAGCCATTATTGAGTGCCAACCTTCCATTGTTACGGAAAAAAACCCACCGTTGTTAAGTGAGTTTTGCCCCATTTTATGACCTTTCTGGTCCCTGTTAAGTGGATCACCATATTTGTTAAGCTAGTAAATAACGGTTGTTAGATTGAATCTCATAGTCTTTTAAATCAATCCTGTTAAGGATATTGTTGTTGTGTTACCAACCAGCAGAGTGTAGAGCACAGAGAAACGTTGCTGAGAGCAATGAATAAGAGATGTGCAAACTGGTTTATCAAAAATTTACTTTATAGTGAAAAAAAAACCAATCTCGTAGTCTTTTAAATCAATCCAAGTCTTTGCCAGTTAAATCAGTCCAGTGATATAAAAGTCTTCTTACCATACAAACAGTAGTTGGTTAGAATAACAAGTTCACTCTGGTAACAAACCACGATGGTAGCAGATCCATCCAACCGATGATAGCACAATGGTAGCAACTCCACACACAATGGTAGCATATCATCAACTGAATACTTTACAGTACCTTTCTTAAATACGTTTACAACCAGTGATTATCTAATTAAAGTCACATAATACATATTCATATTAAAGTCACAGAACACATATATTGCCTGGACAACTTGTTAGGCTCAAACCATATCCTAACAAGGTAAGGCCAGGTAACAGGTGGCAGGAGAGATCACAATCTTTCTGTCTCTTTTCCCCTTCTCTCTGGCCTCTTCCCTCCCCACATAACCATGATTAAGCTGATCTGAAATTAACCGCCTGATCCTGGTTTGGAGAAGTGGTATGGTGGCCTAGAGGTGGAGCTCTCGCCTCACGATCAGGAGGCTGTGAAGTTCGATCCTAGGTAGAGGCAGATATTTCTCTCTCTGGCCACAATGAGAATATATCTGTTGAAAAAAAAACTCCACACTGGCAACAGGAAAGGCATCCGGCCATTAAAACACTCAGCTCCATTCCTGGTTTGGAGAAGGCAGAACCACCTATGGATGTTCAGACAGCAAGGAATCAAACTCTTTACAGTAGTCATTTAGTCTGTTCACTTAGTGACAGTTCGAAGTTACAACGGCACTGAAAATTGACTTCTGACCGTTTTTCACCCTTACGACCGTGGTAGCATCCCTGTGGTCACATGATCAAAATACAGCAACTGGCCCGTATTTATGACAGTCACAGTGTCCTGGGGTGTCACGTGATCTCTGAAAAAAGTGACTTACGACGGATTCACACACTTAACGACAGTTGCAGCATCCCCGTCACGTCATCAAAATCTGGACGCTTGACAACTGAGTCATATTTATGACGATTGCAGTGTGTTGCAGGGGTTCACGTGGTCCCCTTTTGCGACCTCCTGACGAGCGAAGTCAATGGGGAAGCCAGATTCACTGAACGACCGACTGACTGAGTTAAGAACAGAAGTGATTCACTTAACAGCTGTGTTTCTCATTTAACAACTGAAGCGATTCACTTTGGCGACTGTGGCAGGAAAGGCGGGGCGAAACTCACTTCACGAACGTCCCACTGAGCAGCAGACATTTTGGGCCCAGTCGAGGTCATAAATCGAGGACCGCAGGTACAGATAAGACAAGGAGAAAAATGTTTAATTGCAGGACGCAGTTTGATCAGTCAAAATTAATTCACTTTTCTGGTTTTTTCTTTCGGTAAAAGCCAGAAGGGTTTCCATGCAACCTTGCTTCAAATTTTCAATTTTTTTTTGTCCTGTTCTAAAAATAAGTAACGAGTAAAAGAAACACATAAATGAAGTTAATTTATTTTCTGAAACGTCCGATTTACGACCACAATCAAGCCGTAAATTTCCAGTGTTCAGTGAGAGGGTTCTCAATGGAGTTTTGCTCCATTTTACGACCTTTCTTGTTAAGTGAACTTGGCTCGTGAGAAGGTCGCAAAAGGGGATCACGGGACCCCGGGACATTGCAACCGTTGTAAATAGGAGTCAGTTGCCAAGTGTCTGAATTTCGATCACGGGACCGCGGGGATGCTGCCACGGTCGTTAAGTGTGAAAAACATGTCACGAGTCACTTTTTTCAAGGCCGTTGTAACTGAACGGTCACTAAATGTATTGTTGTAAGTCAAGGACTAACTGCATTGCAATTAGAATGGGAAGTGAGATTGGAATTGAGATTGGATTCAATCGGATCGAATTGAATATTTTGTTCGGTCAAATGTTTTAAATTATTGGGCCAAATTTATTTAATTATTTTAAATTTATTTTAACTTTTGTATATAAAATGTTTTATTTTTTGGCTGTTCACCGCCCTGAGTCCGAAAGGAGAAGGGCGGTATAGAAATTTGAATAAAGATAAAGAAATATGATTCGACACCAAAGGAATTTGTCTCCAGTACAGAAGCTCTCATTGCACATACCAAGCAAAACAACAGCAACATTAGTAATATCAATAAAATAAAGAAGATAATAAGAAGATCTGGAGATTTTTTTCAAGGGGCAACTGGACTTCCTTGTTTTTTCTTTGAAGGCGTTTCACTTCTCATCCAAGAAGCTTCTTCGGCTCTGACTGGATGGTGAGGAACGGAAGGATTTGTACTCCTTGCAGACAGTTAGTCATTTATAATATATCCTTCCATTCCTCACCATCCAAGTCAGAGCCGAAGAAGCTTCTTGGATGAGAAGCGAAACGTCTTCAAAAGAAAAACCAGAAAATCCAGTTTGCCTCCTGGAAAAAAAGCACCTTTGGGACAAGACAATAAGAAGGATGGAAATTAGATGTTATCTAATTCTGGGTTTTATTTAATTGACCAAACTAAGTAATAATTTTAATTAGCAATTTTATGATGTTTGTGTGTCTATATTTTTCTTGACTGTACACCGCCTTGAGTCCTACGGGAGAAAGGCGGTATAGAAATATAATAAATAATAATAATAATAAATTAATACTACAGCCATACTGCATGGGTTAACATGCCTAGATATTAGCAGCACTCTGAGAATTAGGTTGTTTTGGCATGCAGAGCTCTATAGCAGGGGTCTCCAAACGTGGCAACTTTAAGGCTTGTGGACTTCAACTCCCAGAATCCTCCAGCCCAGCAGCACTTGGCCATTTTAAGACTGGTGGACTTCAACTCCCAGAATCCTCCAGCCCAGCAGCACTTGGCCATTTTAAGACTGGTGGACTTCAACTCCCAGAATTCCCCAGCCGGCAGCACCTGGCCACTTTAAGGCTGGTGGACTTCAACTCCCAGAATTCCCCAGCCCAGCAGCACCTGCCCACTTTAAGGCTGGTGGACTTCAACTCCCAGAATTCCCCAGCCGGCAGCACCTGCCCACTTTAAGACTGGTGGACTTCAACTCCCAGAATTCCCCAGCCCAGCAGCACCTGCCCACTTTAAGGCTGGTGGACTTCAACTCCCAGAATTCCCCAGCCCAGCAGCACCTGCCCACTTTAAGGCTGGTGGACTTCAACTCCCAGAATCCTCCAGCCCAGCAGCACCTGCCCACTTTAAGGCTGGTGGACTTCAACTCCCAGAATCCTCCAGCCCAGCAGCACCTGCCCACTTTAAGACTGGTGGACTTCAACTCCCAGAATCCTCCAGCCCAGCAGCCCCTGCCCACTTTAAGATTTGTGGACTTCAACTCCCAGAATTCCCCAGCCAATATGCTGGCTGGGGAATTATGGGAGTTGAAGTCCGCCAGTCTTAAAGTGGCTAAGTTTATTTATTTATTTATTTATTTAATTAATTAATTAATTAATTTTTTATACCGCCCTTCTCCCAAAGGACTCAGGGCGGTGAACAGTCAAAATAAACATATATATCAAAATGTGAATAGAAGCAATAAATAATAAGTCAATTTGGCTTATCAGTTAAGTTAAGATCTTCAGAATAAAATTTACACAATTAGGAAAAGTTGGGAGACCCCTGTCCTATATCGCCGTCCCGAGGGGAGGAGCTGAAACAGTTAAATGTCCAGGAAACGAGGGGTCTCTAATTATTTTCTCAGCCCTCCTTCAGAACCCGCTCAATATACAATATGCAAATCTACAGTACATACAGGATGCAGGTCTGTCTGGGGAATTCTGGGAGTTGAAGTCCACGGATCGTCAAGTTGCCACAGTCGGTTGGACTCCCGTTGCCTAGGTCCTTTCGGGGGCATAAATCTTCCAGACAGCGTCCTGGCCAACGGCCTTTTCTGGCCACAACTCCCGGCCTCCTTTTACAGGAGAAGGGGATTTCTCCCCCTCCTCCTCCTCCTCCTCTTCCGCTCACTCTTGTTTTTCTTTTTTTCTTTTTTCCCTTTTTTTCCTTTTTTTTTTTTTTTGATGTAATAAGAACTGACGCCCTCCCGCTGTCAGCGGGCAGAGTTCCCAAGCGGCCGGCCCGAGCAGGCCTTCCTGTAAACAGATTAATAGATTATGCGGAAAGCACAAAGTCTGGCCTTTTACGCCATCTGACCGGTTCTCCTCTCTCTCTCTCTCTCTCTCTCTTTTCTTCCCTCTCCACCTTGTTCCAGCTTCCGCGGAGCCAGTAGAGACCTCGCGCTGGACGGAAGAAGAGATGGAGGTTGCAAAAAAAGGTAAACCTGAAGCAGGAAGAAAGCCACTTCCTTTCTTCCTTCTTTCCCTCTTCCCTTCCCCTCCTTCCTTCTCTCCTTTCCTTCCTTCCTTCCTCTTCGATTTTCCTCTTTCTTTCTTTCTTTCCTTCTTCCTTCCTTTCTTCCTTCCTCCCTCCCTTTTTGCTTCGTTCCCTTCCTCCATCCCCCTTTCCTCTTTCCTTCCTTCCTTTTCTTTTTCTTTTTCTCTTTCTTCCTTCCTTCCTTCCTTTCTTCTCTCCTTCTTTCCTTCTCTTTTTCCGTCCCTCCCTCCTTCCTTCCTTCCATTCTCTCCCTCTCTTTCCTTCCTTCCTCTTCAGTTTTCCTTTCTTTTTCCTTCCTTCCTCCTTCCCTCCTCTTCCTTTTTTCCTCTTCCTTCTCTTTTTCCTTCCTCCCTCTTTTCCCCTTTCTTCTTTTCTTCTTTCCTTCCTCTTCTTTTTTCTTTCCTTCCTTCCTTCCTTCCTTCCATTCTCTCCCTCTCTTTCCTTCCCTCCTCTTTCTTTTTTCCTCTTCCTCCTCTCTTTCCTTCCTCCCTCTCTTCCCCTTTCTTCTTTTCTTCTTTCCTTCCTTCCTTCTTTCTTTCCTTCCTTCCTTCCTCTTTCTTTCCCTCTCTTCCCCTTCCTTCTTCCTCCCTTTTTGCTTCCTTCCCTTCCTCCATCCCCCTTTCTTCTTCCTTCCTTCCTTCCTTCCTTCCTTCCTTCCTTCCTTCCTTTCTTTCTTTCTTTCTTTCTTTCTTTCTTTCTTTCTCTCTCCCTCCCTCCCTCCCTCCCTCCCTCCCTCCCAGTGTGTGTGTTTGTTTGTTTGTTTGTTCAAAGTCCTTTTTGGAACCAAAGGACCACATGTGAGACATAGTTCCAGATGTTCCTTTTCCTGGAAAGTCCAGGCAGGGCAACCTTCCTGGGAATCTTGCAGCCTCAAAGAAGCTCTGTTAATGGGCTGGGCCACCACCCCGGGTCCCAAGTAGGTCAGCCCCGCTCTTGTGGGAGGTTTTGTCAAGCCTCATTAGCGCTCCCGGGGTTGAGGCGAGGTCCTTTTCATGCCGAAATTGGGTCTCTGGTGGCTTCCAGGCCTCATCTCCCCACACTCAGCCCACTCCTCTGGATGGGAACCATCCGTGGCTGCCGTTTCCCAAAGAACTTCGGAATAATCTGCGAGGAAAGGAAACCGGGGTGTTTCCACTCCTACCAATGGGGTTTGGGATTTGTCTATAAAGAATCAGAATAACAACAGCAGAGTGGGGAGGGACCTTGGAGGTCTTCTAGTCCAGCCCCCTATTCAAGCAGGAGACCCTAGACCAGAGGTGGGTTTTTCAGCAGGTTCTGACCAGTTCTGGAGAACCGGTAGCGGGAATTTTGAGTAGTTCAGAGAACCGGTAGCAAAAATTCTGACTGGCCCCGCCCCCATCTATTCTCTGCCTCCCGAGTCCCAGCTGATCGGGAGGAAATGCGGATTTTGCAGTATCCTTCCCCCGGATTGAGGTGGGAATGGGGATTTTACAGTATCCTTCCCCTGCCATGCCCACCAAGCCATGCCACGCCCACCAAGTCACATCCACAGAAGTGGTAGTAAAAAAATTTGAAACCCACCACTGCCCTATACCATTTCAGACAAGTGCTTGTCCAGTCTCTTCTTAAAAACCTCCAGTGATGAGGGAGGGAGGCAGGGAGGAAGAAAAGAAGAAAAGAAGAAAGGGGAAGAGAGGGAGGAAGGAAGGAGAGAAGGAAGAGGAAAAAAGGAAGAGGAGGGAAGGAGGAAGGAAGGAAAAAGAAAGAGGAAAATTGAAGAGGAAGGAAGGAAAGAGAGGGAGAGAATGGAAGGAAGGAAGGAGGGAGGGAGGGAGGGAAAAAGAGAAGGAAGGAAGGAAGGAAGAGAAAGAAAGAAAGAAAGAAAGAAAGAAAGAAAGAAAGAAAGAAAGAAGAAAGGGGGATGGAGGAAGGGAAGGAAGCAAAAGGAGGAAGAAGGAAGGGGAAGAGAGGGAGAGAAAGAAAGAAGGAAGGAAGGAAAGAAAAGAAAGGAAGAGAGGGAGGAAGGAAGGAGAGAAGGAGGAGGAAAAAAGGAAGAGGAGGGAAGGAGGAAGGAAGGAAAAAGAAAGGAAAATTGAAGAGGAAGGAAGGAAAGAGGGAGAGAATGGAAGGAAGGAAGGAGGGAGGGAGGGAAAAAAGGAAGGAAGGAAGGAAGGAAGGAAGGAAAGCAAAATAACAGAGTTGGAAGGGGCCTTGAAGGTCTTCTAGTCCAACCCCCTCCTCAGGCAGGAGACCATTTCGGACAGGTGGCTGCCCAGTCTCTTCTTAAAAACTTCCAGTGTTGGAGCCTTCACAACTTCTGGTGGCAAGCTGTTCCACTGGTGAATTGCTCTCAAGGTCAGGACATTTCATCTTAGTTCTAGGTTGCTTCTCTCCTTGATTAGTTTCTACAGTCGAGCCCCAAATTTTTGTTGCTAAGTGAAACATTCGTTAAGTGAATTTTGCCTCGTCTAATAACCCTTTCGTGCCTTTTACGTTGTTAAGGGAATGACTGTAGATGTTAAGTTAGTCAGGCGGTTGTTAATTGAATCCGGCTTCCCCCATTGACGTGGCTCGTCAGACGGTCGCAAAAGGGGATCACGTGACCCCCGGGAACACTCCGAACGTCATAAATACGAGTCAGTTGCCAAGCGTCTGAATTTTGATCATGGGGTTGCTGCCACGGTCGTAAGTGTGAAAAACGGTCACGGGTCCCTTTTCTCCTTTGCCGTTGTAATTTTGAACGGTCGCTAAATGAACTGCCGTAAAGCGAGGCCTGCCTGTATTTATCCTTTTCCTTTGAAACATCCCAATCGCCCATCCCACTGATGCTTGGTTCCATCCTTTCAGGTTTTCAAGAAGAAACTGTCCCGAATGGAACAGGCTTCCTATTTGAGCAAAGGGGGGGTGAGACTAGAAGACCTCTAAGGCCCCTTCCAACTCATATTATTCTCTCAAATCTCTTGGGGTGAATTAAGGCAACGGCCCCCAATCTTTGGGGCACCGGGGACCGGATCCATGGCAAGAGGTTCTCCCTGCATCCCACGGATGGGGCATCAATTGTTTGCGTGGCCCAGTTTGTGGCATGCCACGTCCCGATTTTTTATTTTATTTTTTTAATTTGATTTATATGCCACCCTTCTCCGGAGACTCAGGGCGGCTTACAATGCGTTAAGCAATAGCCTTCATACTTTTGTATATTTATACAAAATCAGTTTATTGCCCCCACAAACTGGGTCCTCATTTTACCTACCTTAGAAAGGATGGAAGGCTGAGTCAACCTTGAGCCTGGTAAGATTCGAACCTGCAGTAATTGCAAGCAGCAGTTGTTAATAACAGTGTGCCTTAGTCCACTGTACTATAGGCTCTTGGATGGATGGATGGATGGATAGATAGGTATAGATGATAGATAGATAAATAGATATAGATGATAGATGGATAGATGGATAGATAGATACATAGATAGATAGACAGACAGACTGATAGATGATAGATGATAGATGGATAGATAGATGGATAGATAGATTTTTTTAAAATTTGATTTATATGCCGCCCTTCTCCGGAGACTCAGGGCGGCTTACAACGCATTAAGCAATAGCCTTCATACTTTTGTATATTTTTTACAAAGTCAGCTTATTACCCCCACAAACTGGGTCCTCATTTTACCCACCTTAGAAAGGATGGAAGGCTGAGTCAACCTTGAGCCTTGGCGAGATTCGAACTTGCAGTAATTGCAAGCAGCAGTTGTTAATAACAGTGTGCTTTAGTCCATTGTACTACAGGCTCTTGTATGTATGTATGGATGGATGGATGGATGGATGGATAGATAGGTATAGATGATAGATAGATAAATAGATATAGATGATAGATGGATAGATAGATACATAGATAGATAGACAGACAGACTGATAGATGATAGATAGATTTTTTTTAAAAATTTGATTTATATGCCGCCTTTCTCCGAAGACTCAGGGCGGCTTACAATGCGCTAAGCAATAGCCTTCATACTTTTGTATATTTATACAAAGTCAGTTTATTGCCCCCACAATCTGGGTCCTCATTTTACCCACCTTAGAAAGGATGGAAGGCTGAGTCAACCTTGAGCCTTGGCGAGATTCGAACTTGCAGTAATTGCAGACAGCTGGTGTTACTTAACAGTGCTTTAGTCTGCTGAGCCACCAGGCCCAGTAGATTCCTGCCCACCACGTCCCACAGGTTGGGGACCCCAATTTTTAAAACACAAAACGAAATAAAAAAAAAAAACAGCATTATGGAAGGACGGCCTATTTTCACGTCCGCCCGATCAATTGCTCGCTCCAAACCTCCCTCGGAAACTTTGAATTCTCTCAAACTTTTCAGGAGTTTAGCCGGTAGCGATGCAAAAAAAAAAAAAAAAATGGGATCTCCTCTGTTTGGGGGAGGGGGGAGATGTCCAGCCAGGTGAATTAACCCCCCCCCAAAGGCCTCATTGACTCACCCACCCTTGAAATATGACTTAAGCCCTCGACTTAACGACCGCAATCAAACATTTCTGTCGCTAAGCAAGACCATTCAGTGAAGTTTGTCCCCTACAACGACCGTTCCTGCCATTAGGTGAATTGCTGCTATGGTAAAGACAAAAACATGGTCGTTAAGTGAATCTCTCCCCCCCCCAGTGGACTTTGCTTGTCAGAAGGGGGTTGGGAGGGACCCCTGAATTAAGGGCCTTAGCAGCCCCTCTACCCCCAAAAAAAACATGGGATTGCAACAGCATTTTGATTAAGCGGGGGTCCGGCTGCCAGGAAATGCCGACAACGCTGCCTAGCGATTATGTGCGTGTGATTTGCACAACTGGATCTTCTCAGGACTTGGAGAGAGCAGATCCCCCCGTTGCCCAGACGACCAAAAATGTCTAAAAACTGTTCCAGATAACTTTTGAGGTTGTTTGGGTTCTCTCTCTCTCTCTCTCTCTTTGCTTATGACTCATGGCCATCAATTTCCCCCTCTCCTCCTCCTCCTCCTCCTGCTGCTCCTGCTTTGCTTTGAATTTTTTTTTTTTCTCTTAAATCCTTCTTCCCTCCCTCCTCACCTCCCTTACCGGATGATTGATTTACCTCCTTTTCCCCTTTTGTGTCCAAAACCCAGATAGATTTTTAAACATTTGATTCACATTTGGGACTTACTGTAAAGCAGGAAGGAATAAAAAGCTCAGTTCCCAAAGGATGTTGGGTCGTTTTCTTCCAAATCTGGTTTTGCTCAGTTTGAAGGTTCATTTTGAGAAAAATATATATATATATAAGTAGTTAGGTTTTTTTAAAAAAAAATTTAAAATTTGATTTATATGCCGCCCTTCTCCGGAGACTCAGGGGGCTTACAATGCGTTAAGCAATAGCCTTCATCCTTTTGTGTATTTTTACAAAGTCATCTTATTGCCCCCACAATCTGGGTCCTCAATTTACCTACCTTAGAAAGGATGGAAGGCTGAGTCGACCTTGAGCCTGGCGAGATTCGAACTCGCAGTAATTGCAGACAACTGGAGTTAAATTGCAATGCATTAGTCTGCTGAGCTATCCAGGCTCCTGTTAGTTGCGTATCTTATAAGTTGATTTTTATCACATGGAATTGAAGAGAATATTTGTAGCTCAGGGTTGGATTGTGGGATCCTGGGTGCTCTCTGAGCTCAGTGGGGCTTTCTTGTGGACGTTTTGTGACCCAACTAGGGAACATCATCAGTGTTAGAAGGGAGGAGGAAGAGGAGAGGAGGACTGGGGGTCCTGGGTGCTCTCTGAGCTTGGTTTTCTTGTGGACGTTTCGTGACCCAACTAGGGAATATCATCAGTGTTAGAAGGGAGGAGAAATAGGAGGAGGAGGACTATGGGGTCCTTGTTCCTCTCTGAGCTCAGTGGGGTTTCCTTTTGGATGTTTCGTGACCCAACTAGGGAATATTATCAGTGTTAGAAGGGAGG
>NW_026844137.1:17500-196345 GCF_029531705.1 Pantherophis guttatus
CCCTGAGATTGCTCCAGATAACTAAATCCTGCTTTTTGGTGTGTGTTTTTTTTTTTTTAATTGCTTTTGCTGTAGTTGAAGTGCTGCTCCGGCTAAATTGAAGCTCCTTGATGTCAGATAGGGACCCGTCTGGTAAATTTGCACGATGCAATTGAATTTTTTTTTAATTGATTTGATTATAATCGCCTTTAATCTTACACCTAACTCGAGGCGGCGTGCAGAATCCAACACGCTATTCCTCTTCCTGTTTTTTTCCTACAACAACAACCCTGTGAAGTGGGTCGGGCTGAAAGAGCAAGGGAGTACCTAGCTGGCTTTCCTGCCTAAGGTGGGACTAGAACTCACCGTCTCCTGGTGATTGGCCCAAACTCATCCAGCTGCTTTCATGCCTAAGGCGGGACTAGAACTCACTGTCTCCTGGTGATTGGCCCAAAGTCACCCAGCTGGCTTTCCTGCCTAAGGCGGGACTAGAACTCACTGTCTCCTGGTGATTGGCCCAAAGTCACCCAGCTGGCTTTCATGCCTAAGGCGGGACTAGAACTCACTGTCTCCTGGTGATTGGCCCAAAGTCACCCAGCTGGCTTTCCTGCCTAAGGCGGGACTAGAACTCACTGTCTCCTGGTGATTGGCCCAAAGTCACCCAGCTGGCTTTCATGCCTAAGGCGGGATTAGAACTCACCTTCTCCTGGTGATTGGCCCAAACTCATCCAGCTGCTTTCATGCCTAAGGCGGGACTAGAACTCACTGTCTCCTGGTGATTGGCCCAAAGTCACCCAGCTGGCTTTCCTGCCTAAGGCGGGACTAGAACTCACTGTCTCCTGGTGATTGGCCCAGAGTCACCCAGCTGGCTTTCATGCTTAAGGTGGGACTAGAACTCAGGTGATTGGCCCAAAGTCATCCAGTCAGCTTTCATGCCTAAGGCGGGACTAGAACTCACTGTCTCCTGGTGATTGGCCCAAAGTCACCCAGCTGGCTTTCATGCCTAAGGCGGGACTAGAACTCACCATCTCCTGGTGTTTGACCCAGAGTCACCCAGCCGGTGTTCGTTCCTAAGGCAGGACTAAAATCAGGGCAACTGTCATAAATACATGCTGATTGCCAAGCGCCGAAACATTGATCACGTGACTCGGGGGAACACCGCAACGGTTGTAAGCGCGAGGACCAGTCTTTACGTCACTATTTTCAGCACCTTCTTAAATTTGCACAGTCATTACGGTTCTCAGTTCAGGACTGCCTGTACCATTCTAAGATCTGGAAAAAATATTTCAAAATAAATATTTATGGGCCGAGGGTTCGGATAGATGGCCTCAAAGGTTCCTCCCAGGCATTGCAAGCCATCCGCGGGGTTTCTGTCACAGAATAGCCCAATGAGCCGTCAGCGATTAGATTACAAGGGTCCGATCTAATTTTATAAAGTTTGGGCGTTGTGGAAAGAAGGTAGAAGGAAGTCCCAGGGTTGGGATTCGGCCGGTTCGGGCGAATCGGTAGCTCCAACGATCAGCTGGGAGCGAACCGGTTTGCTCCGATAATCAGCTGGGCCCACCCCTGTGCTTTATTGATCTATATCTTCTCAGCTGATTTGCGCGAGATCACCGAACCAGTTCTTAAACCGGCAGGATCTCACCGCTGCCCCTAACCTCCCCAAATTTCTGAGAATGGAGCCACGAGGTCTGACCCAATGTTATGTCGTGTGTTGGCAGGGCTGGTGGAACACGGGCGCAACTGGGCCGCCATCGCCAAAATGGTGGGGACAAAGAGCGAAGCCCAGTGCAAGAACTTCTACTTCAACTACAAACGGAGGCACAACCTGGACAGCCTCCTTCAGCAGTACAAGCAGAAGGTGAGAAGGGCAGACAGGTGAGGGGGGTGGGGTGAATTGGGGTGGGCGGGAGAGTAATCGGGGGCTGCCTGGGGGGGCGGGAAAGGGAGTGAACCTTTTTTCTGCCAACTTCATTCAGAGAGCTTCCCGTGTCAAGAATTTCATTCAGTTATTCGTTCAGTCATCCATTAGTTATCCTGCTATCCATTCATTATCCATCGATTCATTCATCCATCGATTCATTCATCCATCCATTCATTTATTCATCCATCCATCCGTCTACCCATCTATTAATTCTTATTGATTCATCCATTCATTCACTCTTTAGCTATCAGTTCATTCTTCCATCCATTCATTATCCATCCATCCATTCATTATTTATCCATGCTTTCATTCATTTTCCATTAATTCATTCTTCCATCCATTCATTTTTTCATCTATCCATCTGTCTACCCATCTATTCTTATTGATTCATCCATTCATTCACTGTTTAGCTATCAATTCATTCTTCCATCCATTCATTATCCATCCATCCATTAATTATTTATCCATGCTTTCATTCATTTTCCATCAATTCATTCTTCCATCCATTCATTTATTCATCTATCCATCCATCTACCCATCTATTAATTCTTATTGATTCATCCATTCATTCACTTTTTAGCTATCAGTTCATTCTTCCATCCATTCATTATCCATCCATCATCCGTCTACCCATCTATTAATTCTTATTGATTCAACCATCCATTTGCCGTTTAGCTATCAGTTCATTCTTCCATCCATTCATCATCCATCCATCCATTCATTTGTTATTTATCCATGCTTTCATTCATTTTCCATCAATTCATTCTTCCATCCAGCAATTCATCCATCCATCATTCATTATCAGTTTATTTGTTAGTCATTCATTCAATATTTACCCACCCATTCGTTCATCTAGCCAGCCAGCCAACCATCCATTCATTTTATTTATTTATCCATGCATTCAATCATTTTCCATCAATTCATTTTTCCATCCATCAATTGTTCCATCATTCATTATCCATTCATTTGTTTTCCATCCATTCAGCATTTATCCATCCATTCGTTCATCGTCTATCCATCCATTATTCATCCATTCATAATTTATCCAGGCATTGCTTTATTTGACATCAGTTCATTCTTCCATCCATCACTTCATCCATCCATCCATCCATTCATTATCCATTCATCCGTTATCCATCCAGTCAGCATTTATCCATCTGTTTGTTCATCATCAATCCATCCATCATCCATTCATTCATTATTTATCCATGCATTCATTCATTATCCATTCGTTCGTTATCCATCCATTCAAGATTTATCCACGCATTCATTCATTGTCTGACCATCCATCCATCCATCATTCATTCATTATTTATTTATCCATGCATTCATTCATTTTACATCCATCCATCCATCCATCCATCCATCCATCCATCCATCCATCCAATGAGTATGGCCATCCATCTCAAAACCAGTGCCTTTGGTCCTTAGACAGCCATCAACTCAATTAAAACCAATTAAAAACCACAATAGAAAAAAAAAAAAAAAACCGAACACTTAATCAAAAGATCGGTAGTTCAGCGGTTCGAATCCCGAGTGCCGCGTAACGGGGTGAGCTCCCGTGACTTGTCCCAGCTTCTGCCAACCTAGCAGTTCGAAAGCACGTAAAAAATGCAAGTAGAAAAATAGGGACCACCTTTGGTGGGAAGGGAATAGCGTTCCGTGCGCCTTTGGCGTTGAGTCATGCCGGCCACGTGACCACGGAGACATCTTCGGACAGTGTTGGCTCTTCGGCTTTGAACCGGAGATGAGCACCGCCCCCTAGAGTCGGGAACGACTAGCACATATGTGCGAGGGGAACCTTTACCTTTACCTTTAAATGTTAGCGTAACCAGGAAACGGGACCCTTCCAGCTTCACTTGGGACCCCAGACCCAGGCATACCACCAAATCTTTTAAGACCTTGAAAAGGCTACAGGCTAAGGGCCATCCTAATTTCAGGAGGAGGAGATGATCCAGAAGACTGGCATTATGGAAGTTTAGACATATCTCTTGCGGGATGACTTTTCCTAGACCTTGTTATCCCAACACCTAGAAGACCCCCCTGGTTTTAAGATATTAGAGGAGGCAAGCCATCCAATCCACACCCTAAAGCAGGCAATCCAGACATGTTTAAAGCATGAAGGATAAAGACCACACATTAAATTCCAATTAAAATTGATTTATCACTTTATGCCTATCCACAAGAATTAATCAACCAACAGTCAGCATGAATTGGCATTAGAGAAGAGTCAACAAAATTCAAAAGGGTTTGGAGTGAGATCACTTGTGGGAACGCAAGGATTCCAGGCAGATTCCGCTCTTGACTCCTCCCTTGCTTTCCTCTCCTAATATACAGATAGTCTTCAACTTCTAAGCTTTCATTTAGTGACCGTTCGAAGTTAACAACAGCGCTGGAAGAAAAAGTGGCTCAAAACTGTTTTTCACACTTAACAATCCCTGCAGCATCCCCGTCAAAATTCGGGCACTTTGTATTTATGACGCTCGCAGCGTCCCGCGATCCCTTTTTGCGACCTTCTGACGAGCAAAGTCAGTGGGGAAGCCGGATTCACTTAACAACCCTGTGACTCGCTTAACAACCGCAGTGGGTTCCCTTAACAACGGTGGCAGTCGTAATTCGGACACGATGGCTTTCTTAAGAAACAGACCACTTAAGGACAAATTTTCTGTCCCAAATTGTGGTCGCAAGTTGAAAGAAGCAGCCTATTAAAATATAAACAGGAGGATTTCAAACATGTACGGGTAATCCTTGACTTACAACCAGGGGTGAAATCTAAAATTTGTTACTACCGGTTTGTGGGCGTGGCTTGGTGGTGGGGGGGTTAATATGACTGGGTGGGTGTGGCCTTTTTTTTTTTTTAACTTTTAAAACCATTTTTTCTACAACCTCGAAGAGATTTGTATTTACGACGTTCACCATGTCCCCATCAGGAAAGTCAATGTCGGGGGTGGGGGAAGGGAGGGGAAGCCAGATTCACTTAACAACCGTGAGACTCACTTTAACTACAACTGCAGCGATTCACTTAACGACCGCGGGAAGAAAGGTCGTAAAATGGGAGGAAAGTCGGACAAGCGTCTCGCTCGGCAGCGGAAGTCTAGAGCTCCCTTGCGGGTCGTAAGTCGAGGACTAGCTGCACAAGCCAGGAGTTACACCGTCTCCCTTCTTTTTTCTAGTCTTCTCGAAGGCCGCGCGAGGAACGGGACGTTTCTCAGTGCGAGAGCGTGGCGTCCACCGTCTCCGCGCAGGAGGATGAGGACATCGAGGTCTCCAACGAGGAAGAGAACCCGGAAGACAGCGAAGGTGAGTCTAGAACACGGGTGTCAAACTCAATTTAAATTGAAGGACACAGCAGGGCTGTGGTTGATCTCGGAGGGGGGCCGGGGGTGCGTGGCTGACTGGGTGGGCATGGCCATCTTGACACCACTCACCGGGTGCAGCTGACTGGGTGGGTGTGGCTGACTGGGTGGGCATGGCCATCTTGATGCTACTCCCAGGGGGTGTGGCTGACTGCGTGGGCGTGGCCAGGTTGACACCACTCACCGGGTGCAGCCAACTGGGTGGGTGTGGCTGATTGGTGGGCGTGGCCATCTTGATGCTACTCCCAGGGGGTGTGGCTGACTGGGTGGGCGTGGCCAGGTTGACACCACTCACCGGGTGCAGCCAACTGGGTGGGTGTGGCTGATTGGTGGGCGTGGCCATCTTGATGCTACTCACAGGGGGTGTGGCTGACTGGGTAGGCGTGGCCAGGTTGATACCACTCACCGGGTGCAGCCAACTGGGTGGGTGGGGCTGATTGGATGGGCGTGGCCAGCTTGATGCTACTCACGGGGTGTGGCTGACTGGGTAGGCGTGGCCAGGTTGACGCCACTCACCAGGTGCAGCCGACTGGGTGGGTGTGGCTGACTGGGTGGGCGTGGCCATCTTTATGCTACTCACGGGGTGTGGCTGACTGGGTAGGCGTGGCCAGATTAACACCACTCCCCAAACTGCTGGCATGTTTCCTCTTACGGCCCCATCGACGGATCCGACCACATCGTGGCTTTGCGTTTGACACCCTCCTGATCTAGAAAGACCAAGGGAGAGTTCCAGGGCCCAATCATTCAGGCAGAACAACCGCTTTGCAAGGTTGCCTGGTGGTGCTCGATAATTTTTAAGGGGTCAGCAAAATTTGCTTGATCCATCTGAGCAGGAGGAGAGGGTGGGTGGGTGGGGGGCTCCAATCCATCAGAATAGAGCTTGAAGGGATCTTGAAAAACAAGCAGGAGGCCTTATGCCATTTCAGCCCACAGCTTTCTGGAGGCAAGCCCTTTCCCTGATTATAATAGAATCATACGGCTGGAAGGGACCCTGGAGGTCTTCTAGTCCAACCCCCTGCCTAAGCAGAAGACCTTAGTCAAATGGTCATCCAGTCTCTTCTTAAAGACCTCCAGTGAGGGAGTACCCTCAACGTCTGGAGGCGAGTCATGTCCATTCTGACATTCTCACTGTCAGAAAATTTCTCCTTATTTCTATGTTGATTAGTGTCCATCCGTTGTTGCTTCTTCTCCTGCCTTCAGGTGCTTTGGAGAATAGGTTGACCCCCCCCCTCCTCTTTGTGGCAGCCCCTTAAATAATGGAAAATGCTATCGTGTCTCCCCTAGTCCTTCTTTTCTCTAGACCAGCCATACTCAATTCCTGCAACCGTTCTTAATAGAACAGAATAGAGCTGGAAGGGACCTTGGAGGTCTTCTAGTCCAGCCCCTGCTTAAGCAAGAGACTCTACACCAGGGGTGAAATGCTCCCGGTTCGGACCGGATCACCTGATTCAGTAGCGATGGAGGCGGGTGGTTCGGAGAACCGGTAGAAAAAATCCCTGCCCCCCCTTCCCCCATTGCCCAGCTGAGCCACGCAATCATCAGAGGCTTTTTATTTTATTTTTAAAAGCATTTTTTCTACAACCTTTTTGGCTGAAAAAAATGCTTTTAAAAGTTAAAAAAAAAAGCCTTTGATGATCGCGCGGCTCAGTTGGGATCATCAGAGGCTTTTAAAAGCATTTTTTCTACAACCTCTTCGGCTGAAGAGGTTGTAGAAAAAAGGCTTTTAAAAGCCTCTGACGATCCCAGCTGAGTTGCCTGATTGGCAAAGGTTTTTTTTTTCCTTTTAAAAACATTTTTTCTACAACCTCTTCGGCTGAAGAGGTTGTAAAAAAATGGTTTTAAAAGCCTCTGACGATGAGCTGAGCCGGAGGATCATCAGAGGCTTTTTTTTTTTTTTTTTTTACTTTTAAAAGCATTTTTTCTACAACCTCTTCGGCTGAAGAGGTAATAGAAAAAATGTTTTTAAAAGGAAAAAACGCCTAAGCCGATCAGGCAAGTCAGCTGGGATCATCAGAGGCTTTTAAAAGCATTTTTTTTACAACCTCTTCAGCCGAAGAGGTTGTAGAAAAAATGCTTTTAAAAGTAAAAAAAAAAAAAAGTTGGCCACACCCACTCAGTCATATTACACCCCCCAAGCCACGCCCACACAACCGGTAGTAACAAATTTTACATTTCACCACTGCCCTATACCATTTCAGACAAGTGACTGTCCAGTCTCTTCTTAAAAGCCTCCAGTGAAGCACCCACAACGTCCGGTGGCAAGCTGTTCCACTGATTAATTATTCTCACTGCCAAGAAATTTGTCCTTATGTCTAGATTGGGTCTCTCCTTTTTTTTTTTTTAATTTGATTTATATGCCGCCCTTCTCCGGAGACTCAGGGCGGCTTACAATGCGTTAAGCAATAGCCTTCATACTTTTGTATATTTTATACAAAGTCAGCTTATTGCCCCCACAAACTGGGTCCTCAATTTACCCACCTTAGAAAGGATGGAAGGCTGAGTCAACCTTGAGCCTGGTGAGATTCGATCTTACTTTAATTGCAGACAGCTGATGTTAATCACAATGCTTTTAGTCTGCTGAGCTAAACCAGGCTCCTTAATTAGTTTCCCCATAAAAGGGATCAACATTAACCTTGTGG
Organism: Pantherophis guttatus; assembly: GCF_029531705.1. Next base: position 25,399 of record NW_026844137.1, read on the forward strand.
ATGTGGTTGAATTCTGAGATCAATTAGGAATCGGAGAATCTTGGACAAGACTAATAAAAGGGGAGAAGCAATCTAGAATTAAGGAGGAATTTCCTGACAGTGAGAACAATTAATCAGTGGAACTACTTGCCTCCAGAAGTTGTGAATTCTCCAACACTGGAAGTTCTTAAGAAGAGATCGGACAACCATTTGGTATCAGGTCTCCTGCCTGAGCAGGGGGTTGGACTAGAAGACCTCCAAGGTCCCTTTCTCTGATTCTATTATAATCAGTGAAAGGGTTTGCCTTCAGAAGTTATGGGTTCTCCATCACTGGAAGTTTTCAAGAAGGGAGCGGACAACCATTTGTCTGAAATGGTGTACAGCAGTGATGGCTAACCTGTTTTCTCTTCGGGCGCCAAAAGGGCGCGTACTTGCCATCACCCATAATGCAATGCACGCGCCCTCCACGCATGCACGCACCCCCCCACGCATGCACACGCGACACCCACACCACCCCTCCCACGCATGTGCGCGAGGGGAGGGGTTCAAACATTTTAGCAACCTGCACTACGGTAAGGGAGGCATGTTTGCCCTCCCCAGGCTTCAGAGGCTTTTCTTGAGCCTCCAGGAGGGGGAAATCGGCCTCCCTGGGCTCCGGAGGTCCTCCGGAGGCCAGAAATGGGCTCATTTCTGCACTTCTGGAATGCATGTGCCACTCCCTCCCATGCTCCTCCCTTCCCCGTGCATGCGCATGACCCCCCGCGCATTCACACACGTCTCCCGCATGCACCCCACCTCCTGTGCATTCTCAAAATCATCTGGCCGGTGGGAGGCACGAGTACCCATGCGCAGTGGACATGAGCTCGCGTGCCCACAGAGAGGACTGCGTGCCAGCTGTGGCACACCTGCAATAGGTTTTCCGTCACAGGTATACAATAAGGTCTCCTGCTTTTGCAGGGGGTTGGACTAGAAGACCTCCAAGGTCCCTTCCAATCCTGTTATTTGGTTATCCTTTCCTGTGCTTACGCTCAACCTAATGCCTTTCCAGCAGTGATGGGTTTCAAAAATTTTTTTACTACTGGTTCTGTGGGCGTGGCTTGGTGGGCGTGGCAGGGAAGGATGCTGTAAAATCTCTATTCCCACCCCACTCCAGGGGAAGGATACTGGAAAATCCCCATTCCCACCCCAATCCAGGGGAAGGATACTGTAAAATCACCATTCCCACCCCAATCCAGGGGAAGGATACTGTAAAATCCCCATTCCCACCTCAATCCGGGGGAAGGTTACTGTAAAATCCCCATTCCCACCCCAATCCAGGGGAAGGATACTGTAAAATCACCATTCCCACCCCAATCCTGGGGAAGGATACTGCAAAATCCCCATTTCCACCCCAATCCAGGGGAAGGATACTGTAAAATCCCCATTACCTCCCCAATCCAGGGGAAGGATACTGCAAAATCCCCATTCGCTCCCCAATCCAGGGGAAGGATACTGTAAAATCCCCATTTCCTCCCGATCAGCTGGGACTCGGGAGACAGAGAATAGATGGGGGCGGGGCCAGTCAGAATTTTTACTACCGGTTCTCCAAACTACTCAAAATTTCCGCCACCGGTTCGCCAGAACTGCCAGAACCTGCTGAAAAACCCACCTCTGCTTCCCAGGTGCCGAAAACAGCTCCGATACGGAAAGCGCCCCGTCTCCTTCTCCGACGGAGACTTCGAAACCTTTAGAAGACGCCCCACCGGACAGCAGCTCTTCCCAGATCACCACCGAGGCGGCGGCTGAGCAGGACTCTGCCATCAAACCGGCTCCCAGCGCTTCCCCTCCCTCGGCCACCCCCGGCACGAAGGCGGCCGAGAGCGAAGGGGCCGAGCTGCAGGTCAAACAAGAAGCCAAATCCGAAGTGGAGGAGCTGATGGAGACGGAGAGCAGCATCTCCCTGGTGGACACCAAGCCCGTCCTCAATCTGGCTGCGGGGACCAAACTGGAGCCCGTAGAGATGGACACCAAGCCGCCCTTAGACATTCAGGTCAAGTTGGAGAACGAGGTCAAGGAGAGGGACGAGGACGGGCCGAAGGAGAAGCTGGAGCCGGATGGAGGGGACTTCGGCTCGAGCCACCCGGCCAGCGTCCAGAGGATGGAACCCAGCTCGGACAACGACTCCAGCGCCACTTGCAGTGCCGATGAAGAGGTGGACGGGGAGCCCGAGAGGCAGAGGTGAGGTCCCGGGCCCAGTGGGAGGCGCTCTTGTTTCTCCATTCCAGAAACTCACCTGTCCGTATTCTTGCTGACGGATGGCCACCCCATGAGCAGTAGCCCTTAGACTAATATATACCGCTTCACAGGGCTTTCACAGCCCTCCCTAAGCGCTTTGCAGAGTCAGCCTCTTGCCCCCCAACCATCTGGGTCCTCATTTGACCCACCTCGGAAGGACGGAAGGCTGAGACAATCTTGAGGGGTCAGGATCGAACTTCCTGGCAGTGGGCAGAGTTTAGCCTGCAATACTGCATTCTGACCACTGCGCCATCATGACTTACTTCCTTCTGCTTGTTTTCCTTCCTTCTTTCCTTCCTTCCTTCCTTCTTTCTTTCCTTGCTTCCTTCCGTCCTTCCTTCTTCCCCTTCCTTCCTTCTCCTTGTTTCCCTTCCTTCTCATTTCCTTTCCTTCTCACCTTCCTTCCTTCCTTCTTTCCTTCCTTCTCCTTGTTTCCCTTCCTTCTCATTTCTTTTCCTTCTCATCTTCCTTCCTTCTTTCCTCCTTCTCCTTGTTTCCTTCCTTCCTTCCTTCTCCTTGTTTCCCTTCCTTCTTGTTTCCCTTCCTTCTCATTTCCTTTCCTTCTCATCTTCCTTCCTTCCTTCCTTCCTTCCTTCCATCCTTTTCCTTGTTTCCCTTCCTTCTCATTTCCTTTCCTTCTCATCTTCCTTCCTTCCTTCTTTCCTTCCTTCTCCTTGTTTCCCTTTTCCTTCCTTCTTCCTTACTCCTTGTTTCCCTTCCTTCCTTCTTGTTTCCCTTCCTTCTCATTTCCTTTCCTTCTCATCTTCCTTCCTTCTTTCCCTTCCTTCCTTTTTCCTTCCTTCTCCTTGTTTCCCTTCCTTCTCATTTTTTTCCTTCTCATCTTCCTTCCCCTTGTTTTCCTTCCTTCCTTCTTCCCCTTTCTGCCTTCCTTCCTTCCTATTCCTTGTTTACTTCCCTCCCTCCCTTCCTTCTTCCCCTCCCTCCCTCCCTTCTTTCGACCTTGTTTCCCTCCCTCCCCTTCCTTCTTCCCCTCCCTCCCTTCTTTCTCCTTGTTTCCCTTCCTTCCTTCTTTCTTCTTCTCCTTTCCTTCCTTCTCATTTCCTTTCCTTCTCATCTTCCTTCCTTCTTCCCTTCCTTCCTTCTTCCCCTTTCTGCCTTCCTTCCTTCCTTCTCCTTGTTTCCCTCCCTCCCTCTCTCCCTTCCTTCCGTTCGTTCGTTTGTTCCTTCTTCCCCTTCCTTCCTTCCTTCCTTCTCCTTGTTTCCCTCTCTCCCTCCCTTCCTTCCTTCCTTCCGGTCCTTCCAGTTGAGCTTCCGGTTTCTGGCGCTGACCAGAAGACCAGCTGGTTGGCGCACATACGCGGGCCGGAAATCAGAAGCTCAGCTTCCCAGCACATGCTTGCGCGCCACGGAAGGAATTGCTCTTCTGGTTTCCGGCGCTCGCATACGCGCAAAGACCAACTGGCCAGCGTGCACGTGCGCGCCAGAACCCAGAAGACCAACGGGCGATGGCTGGCATCCCCGGAGAGATGTCTCTGCATGCCACTTCCAGCACGCGTGCCATAGGAGCTCGCCATCATGGGCATAGGGCGTCCTGCTTCGGCAGGGGGTTGGACTAGAAGGCCTCCAAGGTCCCTTCCCGCTCTGTTATTCCGATTGTTTAGATTGTCTAAGTGGGCTTGCCACCACCCCGGCCTTGTAGGGCGCCCGAGTGGCTGTCGTCTTCTTCTGCGGACGTCCCACCCGCTCTTGTTGGCTTCCCCACGTTCCGTGGCCACCGCGGTGGTGCGCAAGGAGGGCGGTGTGTGTGTAATGGAAAGTTTCCTCTGGGCTTGCTAAATGTCAGAGGGATCAAGTTACTGCCTTTCCCCCCACCTTTCCTCTAATCTCTCTCTGTGTGTGTTTGTGTGTGTTGTTGGAAAAGGGTATTTGCAAGTGCAGCCTTTCCCTCTCTTCTCCCTCTCCCTCTCTCTCTCTCTTTCTCTCTCTTTCTCTCTTCTGTCTTTTTCTTTCTCTCTGTTTCTCTTCTCTTTCTTTCTCTCCCTGATTTTCTCTTTCTTTTTTCTCTGTCTTCCTCTTTTCTCTCTCTCTCTCTCTCCCCGTTTTTCTCTTTCTTTTTCTTCTCTCTGCCTTCCTCTTTTTTCTCTCTCCCACTCTCTTCTCTTTCTCTTTTCTCTCTTGTTTTTTTTCTCTCTCTCTCCTTCCCTGTTTCTCTTTCTCTCCCTGTTTTTCTTTCTTTTTCTCTCGTTTTTTTCTCTGTCTCTCTCTCCTTTGTCTTTTTCTCTTTCTCTTCTCTCTCATTGTATCTTTCTCTCTGTGTGTGGCTTCCTCTCAGTCTTTCCTTCTTTCTCTTCTTTCTCCTTTCATTCTTTCTTTCTTTTTTCTTTCTTTCTTTCTTTCTTTTCTCTCTCTCTTTCTCCCTTCTGTCTTTTTCTTTCTGTTTCTCTCTCTTTCTCTTTCTCTCTGTTTCTTTCTCTCTTTCCCTGATTTTCTCTTTCTTTTTTATGTATTCCTCTTTTTTCTCTCTCCCTCCCTCTCTCTTCTCTTTCTCTTTTCTCTCTTTTCTTTTTCTCTTTCTCTATTTTCTCTCTGTGTGTTTCTTTTTCTATCTTTCTGTCTCCCTGTTTTTCTTTCTTTCTCTCTCTTTTTTCTCTTTCTCTTTCTGTCTCTCTGTCTCTTTCTCTCTGTGTGTGTCTGTCTCTTCTCTGTCTTTCCCTCTTTCTCTTCTCTTCCTCTTCTTTCTTTCTCCTTCCTTCCTTCCTTTCTTTTCTCTCTCTCTCTCCCTCCCTCCCTCCAGCTTTGCAGGGGGAAGACCCTTTTCCTGCAAAGATCTAAACCGCAATCGGTTTGTTTGCACTCAGTTGTCCAGAACAGAGAGATTAGTGTCGCTTGGGTGGCTGTTATGTGGGGTGTGGTTGTGTACTCCCTGACCCACAAAAGGCATCTCTTTAAAGAAAAGCAGAGGAAGCGGAGGAGAGAACCTCCCTGCCTACTTCTCCTTTTTCTGGCCATTTGCAAATAGGTATTTATCTATTTAAGAAAATTGATACGGCTGCCCAGTTGATGAGTCCGGGCAGCTTAGAAACATACAAAAAACCCCCACCCTCCTGGCAACAACAATCACACCGACCACACACAGGTAATCCTCGACTTACGACCACGGCCGAGCCCCAAATTTCTGCTGCTGACCAATGAGACATTGATCAAGTGACTTTTATTCCCTTTTTAACGACCTCTCTTTGTTGTCAAGTGAATCGCTGCATCCGCTAAGTTAGCGACCCAGTCGTTAACTGAATCTGTCCTCCCCAGTTGACTCTGCTCGTCAGAAAGACGCAGAAAGGGGTCGCATGACTCCGACCGTCGTAAAGATGAATCAGCGGCCAAGCATCTGAAGTTTGATCCCATGGCCACGGGGATGCTGCCACGGTCGTAAGTGTGAAAAATAGCGACCCTTCAAAGTTACAACGGTGCCGAAAAAGCGATTTGGGACCATTTTTCACACTTACGACCATTGCAGCATCCCTACGTTCATGTGACCGCCCCGAGTCCTATGGAGGTAGGGCGGCATACAAATCAAATTAAATAAATAAATAAATAAATAAATGATCAACGTTCCAATGCTTGGCAACTGACTCGTACTTATGACGGTCGCAGTGTCCCCGGGGGGGGTGTCACGTGATCGCTTTTTGTGACCTCCTGACGAGCAAAATCAACGGGGAAGCCAGATTCACTTAACAACCAGGTTCCTAATTTAACAGCCGCAGCGATTCATTTAATAACCATGGCAAGCAAGGTCGTAGAATGGGGACAAGATTCACTTAACAAATATCTCGCTTAGCAGCCAAAATTTGCGGCTGTAAGTCAAGGTGTACCAGTACTTGTTTTCTTTATCTGTTTATTTATTTAATAGATTTTTTTTTAAGGCCGCCCAACTCAGATACAGTGGCATAACAATTCGTGGGACGGAGAACTGAATTGCTCCCTTCCAAGAATTTCTTAAATATCTATATTAATTTTTTTTTGAAGTTCCTGACGTGCCCCAGTTCTCTCCTGGCGAATTCATTGGTTGTCAGGCAGTTTGGGCCATTGGGTTTTACGACTGTTTTTTTAATAGACGTTTCCTCTAAAAGGAGAATATTAGTAGCTCAGGGTTGAAAGGAAGGGCCCTTGGTGCTCTCTGAACTTGGTTGTTTTCTTGCAGACGTCTTATTACCCAGCTAGGTAATGTCATCAGTGCTAGAAGGGAGTTGGAGTGCAAGAGGAGGAGGAGGAGGAGAAGAACTGTTGGGTCCTTGCTGCTCTCTGAGCTTGGATGTTTTCTTGTAGACGTTTCTTGACCCAACTAAGTAACACCATCAGTGCTAGAAGGAAGGAAGGAAGGAAGGAAGGAAGGAAGGAAGGAAGGAAGGAAGGAAGGAAGGGGAGGAGGAGGGTGACTGTGGGGTTCTTGGTGCTCTCTGAGCTTGGATGTTTTCTTGCAGACGTTTCATGACCCAACTAAGTAACACCGTCAGTGCTGGAAGGAAGGAAGGAAGGAAGGAAGGAAGGAAGGAAGGAAGGAAGAAGGAAGGAAGGAAGGAGAAGAAGGGAGGAGGAGGGTGACTGTGGGGTCCTTGCTGCTCTCTGAGCTTGGATGTTTTCTTGTAGACATTTCTTGACCCAACTAAGTAACACCATCAGTGCTAGAAGGAAGGAAGGAAGGAAGGAAGGAAGGAAGGAAGGAAGGAAGGGGAGGAGGAGGAGGGTGACTGTGGGGTCCTTGCTGCTCTCTGAGCTTGGATGTTTTCTTACAGACATTTCATGACCCAACTAAGTAACACCATCAGTGCTAGAAGGAAGGGGAGGTAGTAGGGTGGAGGAGGAGGGAAGTTGGGGTCCTTGCTGCTCTCCAGGCTTGGTGGTTTTCTTGCAGACGTTTCATGACCCAACTAAGTAACACCATCAGTGCTAGTTTCCTCTTTATAGAATATTTCATTTCCTCTTTATTAGAATAATTCTGAGGGTATTTTTTTCTTCTTCCTCCAGGATCTTTACAATGGACTCCAAGCCTTCCCTGTTAAACCCCACCGGACCCCTGCTGGTATCATCTGCGATTAAACAAGGACCGATGGATTTGCAGCAGCTTCAGCACCGGGCAGCCATCATACCACCCATGGTAATTGCTGGACAGATGGGAACTGTGTCTTCCCCTTTCTTCTTAAGCCTAGAAAAAGATCGAGAGCAGAGGCCTTGCCTAATTGACTTGTTTCTCAGCCATGGCAAATTTAAGAGGGGCGGACTTCCACTCCCAGAATTCCCCAGCTGGTATAGTTTATAATGGGTAGACTTCAACTCCCAGAAACCCCCGGCCAGCATGCTTTAAAATAAGTGTGCTTCACTTCCCAGAATTCCCCAACCAATATGCTTGAAGATGGGTGGACTTCCACTCCCAGAATCCCCCAGCCAGCCTGCTTTAAGAGGGGTGGGCTTCCACTCCCAGAATTCCCCAGCCAACGTGCTTTAAGAGGGGTGGACTTCCACTCCCAGAATCCCCCAGTCAGCCTGCTTTAAGAGGGGTGGACTTCCACTCCCAGAATCCCCCAGCCAGCGTGCTTTAAGAGGGGTGGGCTTCCACTCCCAGAATTCCCCAGCCAACGTGCTTTAAGAGGGGTGGGCTTCCACTCCCAGAATTCCCCAGCCAACGTGCTTTAAGAGGGGTGGGCTTCACTTCCCAGAATCCCCCAGCCAGGAATGCTTTAAGAGGGGTGGGCTTCCACTCCCAGAATCCCCCAGTCAGCCTGCTTTAAGAGGGGTGGGCTTCCACTCCCAGAATTCCCCAGCCAACGTGCTTTAAGAGGGGTGGGCTTCACTTCCCAGAATCCCCCAGTCAGCCTGCTTTAAGAGGGGTGGACTTCCACTCCCAGAATCCCCCAGTCAGCCTGCTTAAGAGGGGTGGGCTTCCACTCCCAGAATTCCCCAGCCAACGTGCTTTAAGAGGGGTGGGCTTCACTTCCCAGAATCCCCCAGTCAGCCTGCTTTAAGAGGGTGGACTTCCACTCCCAGAATCCCCCAGCCAATGTGCTTTAAGAGGGGTGGGCTTCAACTCCCAGAATCCCCCAGCCAGCATAAATTAAGGCTGAGGACTTCAGTTCCCAGAATTCCCCAGCCAGCATGTCTGATTTTCCTGACGATACACCAATAGTCCTCGACTTACAACCATTCATTTAACAACCATTCAAAATTGCAACCGAATGGAACAAAGTGACCTAGGACCCTCGCACTGTAGAATCCCCATGGTCACATGATCAAAATTTGGGGGCTTGGCAACCGGTTCACCTTTATGACAGGGTCGCCGTATCCTGGGGGTCACGTGATCCCCCCCCCCCGGCTAGTTTCCGAGAAACAAAGTCAGTGGAGGGGGCCAGGCTCGCTTAACGACCGCATGATTCATTTAGCAACGGGAGGGATTCGCTTTGCAACCGTAACAAAGAAGGTCGCAAAATTGGGAGCAGCTCACTTAAAAGCTAACTGCCTTCTTTAAACATGGAGGTTCTCGACCCAAATTGTGGGTCGTAGGGCGAGGACTACCAGTCCTTAAGGATTTTATTGATTGGTTTTATCCCCTGTCGTCCTCCAGGAACGGCTGCCCATGATCCCCGGCTTCCCCACTAGCGGCTACACGCTTCTCCATCAGCACATCAAGGCTATGCACAAGTCCAGCGTCTTGGAGGAACAGCAGCGCCAGAGGCAAGAGCAGATGGAGGTGGATTTCCGCAGGGCCTCCATCCCTGCGGCTCTTCGAAGAGCCCGAACATCGAGTGGGATGGTAGGTGAAGGGAAACACCCCCACACCCACACTCTACCCGAGGGCATCGTGGGAAGCTGCTTTGCGCTGATCCTGAGTCTCTGAGTCAGGGGCAGCCTCTGCCATCTCTTGCTGTGTGATCCATAAAATCAAGGGTTGGGAACATGTCAAAAAATTGCTAAGGCACTGTTGCTTAGGCTTGGCAAATTGAAGAGGGTTGGACTTCCACTCCAGAATTCCCCAGCCAGCAATGCTTTAAGAGGGGAGGACTTCCACTCCCAGAATCCACCATCCAGAATGCTTTAAAATGGGTGGATTTCCACTCCCAGAATTCCCCAGCCAGCATGCTTGAAGATGGGTGGACTTTCACTCCCAGAATCCCCCAGCCAGTATGCTTTAAGAGGGGTGGACTTCCACTCCCAGAATTCCCCATCCAGAATGCTTTAAGAGGGGTGGACTTCCACTCCCAGAATCCCCCAGCCAGTATGCTTTAAGAGGGGTGGACTTTCACTCCCAGAATCCCCCAGCCAGAATGCTTTAAGAGGGGTGGACTTCCACTCCCAGAATCCCCCATCCAGAATGCTTTAAGAGGGGTGGACTTCCACTCCCAGAATCCCCCATCCAGAATGCTTTAAGAGGGGTGGACTTCCACTCCCAGAATCCCCCAGCCAGCAATGCTTTAAGAGGGGTGGACTTCCATTCCCAGAATCCCCCATCCAGAATGCTTTAAGAGGGGTGGACTTCCACTCCCAGAATTCCCCAGCCAGCAATGCTTTAAGAGGGGCGGATTTCCACTCCCAGAATCCCCCATCCAGAATGCTTGAAGATGGGTGGACTTTCACTCCCAGAATCCCCCAGCCAGAATGCTTTAAGAGGGGTGGACTTCCACTCCCAGAATTCCCCAGCCAGCAATGCTTTAAGAGGGGTGGACTTCCATTCCCAGAATCCCCCAGCCAGCAATGCTTTAAGAGGGGTGGACTTCCATTCCCAGAATCCCCATCCAGAATGCTTTAAGAGGGGTGGACTTCCACTCCCAGAATCCCCCAGCCAGGAATGCTTTAAGATGGGTGGGCTTCCACTCCCAGAATCCCCCAGCCAGGAATGCTTTAAGAGGGGTGGGCTTCCACTCCCAGAATCCCCCAGCCAGGAATGCTTTAAGAGGGGTGGGCTTCCACTCCCAGAATCCCCCAGCCAGGATGCTTTAAGAGGGGTGGGCTTCCACTCCCAGAATCTCCCAGCCAGGATGCTTTAAGAGGGGTGGGCTTCCACTCCCAGAATCTCCCAGCCAGGAATGCTTTAAGAGGGGTGGACTTCCACTCCCAGAATCCCCCAGCCAGGAATGCTTTAAGAGGGGTGGGCTTCCACTCCCAGAATCCCCCAGCCAGGAATGCTTTAAGAGGGGTGGGCTTCCACTCCCAGAATCCCCCAGCCAGGAATGCTTTAAGAGGGGTGGGCTTCCACTCCCAGAATCTCCCAGCCAGCATGCTTTAAGAGGGTGGCTTCCACTCCCAGAATCCCCCAGCCAGGAATGCTTTAAGAGGGGTGGGCTTCCACTCCCAGAATCTCCCAGCCAGGAATGCTTTAAGAGGGGTGGACTTCCACTCCCAGAATCCCCCAGCCAGGAATGCTTTAAGAGGGGAGGACTTCCACTCCCAGAATCCCCCAGCCAGGATGCTTTAAGAGGGGTGGACTTCCACTCCCAGAATCCCCCAGCCAGGAATGCTTTAAGAGGGGTGGATTCCACTCCCAGAATCCCCCAGCCAGGAATGCTTTAAGAGGGCTGGACTTCCACTCCCAGAATCCCCCAGCCAGCCATGCTTTAAGAGGGGTTGACTTCCACTCCCAGAATCCCCCAGCCAGCCCGTCCCACACGTTTCTCTCCCGGGCTTCCTTCCACGGCTGCCTCTCGGCCTGGGCATCGGTCCAAACCCTGCAACCAGATGGAGACGGGGCCTGAGGTTTGATTTGCAGCCTTGCCAGCTGTTTGACTCCAGTCGAACAACCGGCTCTTAAGTTTCCCTGGGGGAGCCTGAGAAACCGGGCAGGCCGAGGGCACGTGCCAGGAAAATCCAGCCGGCGTTGTGCCAAGGCCGAAACCAGGGAGGCCCAACAAGGAACGAAGCTGTTCTAAAAATACAACTCGGTTTGCTGCGTGCCAACAGGGCCCTTAAACCATGTTTGGAATCGGGCATCACTTCAGAGGTTTTCGGCTCCTCCGGCGTAAATCAAGGGTGGCATCGCCGTTTCTCGTCGTGCCTGTTTTTGCCTGCCCGTTAGTCCTCGACTTACAACCATTCATTTAGTGACTGTTGGAAAGTGACCCCAGCACTGTGAAAAGTGACTTAGGAGTGTTTTTCACACTTAACGACCGTTGTAGCATGGGGGGGGGTAAGTGCTGGGAGAAAGACCTTTGCTTCGAAATGTGTCCAACGCCGATCTCGTCACGTTTTGAAGTAGTCGAGTCCCGAGTTACGACTGCACTCGGCAGCTGGCGTGTACAGGTAGTCCTCGACTTACGACCACAAATGAGCCGAACATTTCTCTTGTTCAGGGAGACGTTTGTTAAGTGAGTTTGGCCCCATTTTACGACCTGCCTTGCCGTAAAGTGAATTGCCGCCCTTGATAACTGTAAGTCAGATGGTCATTAAGTGAATCCGGCTTCCCCATCGATTTTGCTCGTCAGATGTTCGCAAAAGGGGATCCCGTGACCTTAGGACACAACGACGGTCGTAAATATGAGTCAGTTGCCGAGGGTCTGAATTTTGATCATATTTGTTAACGGGGATGTTAACATCGGTCGTAAGTGTGAAAAACGGTCACTGGTCGCTTTTTTCAGCGCCATTGTAACTTTGAACGGTCACTAAACGAAGTGTTGCAAGTCGAGGACTACCTGTTTTTTTATGAAATGGGTCATAAAATTGGGCAAAACTCGCTTAACAGCTGTCTCGCTTAGCAACAGAAACGTTGGGCTGAAATGCGGTCGTAAGACGAGGACTGCCTGTGGAGTGTTCTTTTTTCTTTGTTTCCTGTGTACATTTTTAAATATCTCATTTAGGTTTGTTGTTTTGTTTTATCTTTTTTTTTCCCTTTCTTTTTTGGAGTTCATCGTTTTAAGGACGTGAATTAAATCCTCCTCCTCCTTTAACGACACAATAATCCTGTGGAGGGTGGAGTCTGGGCAACTGAATGGGGCTGAGTGTTTACTTGAATGGAGCTGAGTGTTTTCATGGCCGGATGCCTTTCCTGTCGCCAATGCAAAGTTTTGTTCAGCAGATATATTCTCATCGTGTCTAGAGAGAGAGAAATATCTGCCTTTACCTAGGATCGAACTCATAGCCTCCTGATCGTGAGTTCGAGAGCTCCATCTCTAGGCCACCGCACCACTCAGGCCACCACACCAATCCTGGGAATGCTGTGACGGTCATAAGTGTGAGGATTGATCTTAAGTCACTTTTTTCAGGGTCATTGTAACTTCGAATGGTCGCTTAAATCATCTTTTAATGACCCCATCATCCCTTGCGGGGTGAAGTCTGGGCATCTGAATGGAGCTGAGTGGTTTACTGGCCGGATGCCTTTCCTGTCGCCAGGGCGGAGTTTTTTTTTTTTTCAACAGATATATTCTCATTGTGCCCAGAGAGAGAAATACCGTATTTTCCGGCGTATAAGACGACTTTTTAACACATGAAAATCTTCTCAAAAGTCGGGGGTCGTCTTACACGCCGGGGGTCGTTCTCCTGTAACCAGGCAGACCAGCCCGAAAGGCTCTGACGATCCAAGCTCTGACGATCCGCTAATCAGGCAACTCAGCTGGGATCGCCGGAGCCATGGAGAAGGGAAAAAGTTTTCCCCCTCCAGCTTGCTTCCCTTAGCTGCTAGTCGCAACGCTTGCCTTGCTTCCCTTGCCTGCAATCCATTCCATCAGCAAGCCACTCCCTGCCTGCAATCAAGCAGGACTTCAACTCCCAGAATTCCTCAGCCAGCAAAACGAAGCTGGCTGAGGAATTCTGGGAGTTGAAGTCTACAAGTCTTAAAGTTGCCAAGGTTGGAGACCCCTGTTCTATTGGGTAAGTTTTTTTCCCCCTTTGGGAGCTTTAAAAAAAAATAGTCAATTGGGGTTTTTTTTTAGTTGTTCTTTTTTAGACCTAGCCATTTAAAGTTTAGGAAGTTTTAAATTTAGCTTTCATATAAAAACTAAACTAAAATAAAATAATATTTGTGCAGCTTTCTGAGATTTAGTGTGTTTCTGTAGTGTTTCACTCTAACTACACAAGCACACAAAATCTCACAAAGCTGTATGTGGAATTTTGTGTGTGTAAAGTGTGAGAGTTGGTTTTTTGGGGGGGCTTTTTGTGGCTGTGTGAGGTTCCTGCTTGTTGCAGGGGCCATTTTGGGTCTAGCACAGCTGCTTTTACATTGTGGGCGAGCCAGTTGTGTTGTGTTGTGTGTGTGTAAAGTGTGAAAGTTGTTTTTTTGGGGGGCTTTTGGTGGCTGTGTGAGGTTCCTGCTTGTTGCAGGGGCCATTTTGGGTCTAGCACAGCTGCTTTTACATTGTGGGTGAGCCAGTTGTGTTGTGTTGTGTTGTGTGTGTGTAAAGTGTGAAAGTTGTTTTTTGGGGCTTTTTGTGGCTGTGTGAGGTTCCTGCTTGTTGCAGGGGCCATTTGGGGTCTAGCACAGCTGCTTTTTACATTGTGGGCGAGCCAGTTGTGTTGTGTTGTGTTGTGTTGTGTGTGTGTAAAGTGTGAAAGTTGTTTTTTGGGGGGCTTTCTGTGGCTGTGTGAGGTTCCTGCTTGTTGCAGGGGCCATTTTGGGTCTAAGCACAGCTGCTTTTACATTGTGGGCAAGCCAGTTGTGTTGTGTTGTGTTGTGTGTGTGTAAAGTGTGAAAATTGTTTTTTTGGGCTTTTTGTGGCTGTATGAGGTTCCTGCTTGTTGCAGGGCCATTTTGGGTCTAGCACAGCTGCTTTTACATTGTGGGTGAGCCAGTTGATGTTTTTTAATTTTTATTTGGTGTGCGTTGGAAGAGGGGCAGTCCTATACGGCGAGTATAGCCCAAACCCTATATTTTAACAGGAAAAGTCGGGGGTCGTCTTATACGCCGGAAAATACGGTATCTGCCTCTACCTAGGATCGAACTTCACAGCCTCCTGATTGTGAGTTCGAGAGCTCCACCTCAAAGCCACTGCACCACTCCTAAGGACGTGAATTAAATAAAAATAAAAAGTCTGTTTCTCGCTTGTTAACCGATTCTCTTCCTTTCCTCTTGCCAGCAAAGACAGTCGCCTACATGCCTTACGCCGATGTCAAAAGGGCCATGGATCAGGAAGCCCAGATGCAAAACGCAGCGGCCCGATCGGGCTCGCCTTACCGCCTCTCACCCCGGGACATGAACAAGGCTTCGCCCCAGCCGGACATGAATGCCGCCCGTTACAGTGTCCCTCCAGGTAAAATTCTCGCGCCCTTCCGCTTCCCTCGGCTGCTTTTGGGGGACGAGGAGTGGTAGTGGCCAGGGAGTTGCAATTCGGGGTCCTTGGTGCTCTCTCAGCTGGGTGGTTTTCTTGCAGACGTTTCATGACCCAGCTAGCTAGTGTCATCAGGGATAGAAGGGTTTGCGGAGAGGAGAGGAGAGGGAGGACGGTGGGGTCCCCGTTGCTCTCTAACCTTGGTTGTGTTTTTTTTGCAGACGTTTCAGTACCCAGTTAGGTAACATCATCAGTGCTAGAAGAGAGGGGTTTTTTAGAATTTAGAATAACAGAGTGGGAAGGGACCTTGGAGGTCTTCTAGTCCAACCCCCTGCTTAGGCAGGAAACCCTACACCGCTTCAGACAAATGGTAATAATAATAATAATAATAATAATAATAATAATAATAATAATAATAATAATAATTTATATATATATATATATATATATATATATATATATATAATATTATTGTTATTGTTATTGTTATTGTTATTTCTATACTGCCCTTCTCACGAAGGACTCAGGGCGGTGTACAGCCTGATTAAAAGCACAAAGACCAACAAAATTTAAAAATAATTAAAATTATGAAATAATTGGCTCAATTATAAAACCCCCAAATTTAAAATCCCACATTTAAAACCAATTAAAATCCAACATCCAACATCCTCTTTAAAACTTCCAGTTTTAACTTCCAGTTATCGTTTTGTGGAGAGGAGGAAGAGGAGGAGGAGGAGGAAGACGTATGCGGGGTCTTTGGTGCTCTCTGAGCTTATTTTCATAGAGATGTTTCATGACCCAGCTAGGTAACATCATCAGAGCTAGAAAGGAGAGGGGTTTGTGGAGGAGGAGGAAGAGGAGGAGGAGGAAGAAGAGAGGAGGAGGAGGAGGACTGTGGGGTCCTTGGTGCTCTCTGAGATTGGATGTTTTCTAGCGAACATTTCATGACCCAACTAGGTAACATCATCAGTGCTAGAAGAGAGGGGGGTTTGGTCTGTTTTTTACAAGTGGCTTGATATATGGGCATTGATTGGAGTGTCCTTTTCTTCATGGTAATTCCTTGATTAGGCTGTTGTTTGCAGAGTCTTTGGGAGTTGGGCGGCATAGAAATGCAATAAATTAAATTAAATTAAATTAAAATTTAGCCACAGCATATCAACAGGGAGCAAACCACTCTCCCTTCTAGCACTGATGATGTTACCTAGCTGGGTCATGAAACATCTGCAAGAAAACAGCCAAGCTTAGAGAGCACCAAGGACCCCACAGTCCTCCTCCTCCTCTTTCACCTCTTCCTCCTTCTCTTCCTCCTCCTCCTCCTCCTCTCCACAAACCCCCCTCCCTTCTAGCACTGACGATGTTACTGTCAGCACTTCAAGCTGCATTTACTCTAGTGCTGACATAAGAAGGAGAAGCGGAGGCGTCTGGAAAGGGACTTTTGACTTTTCACCTACTTATTTTCCCTGGAGATAATATCCCCTAGGAGATGGGATGGGAGGGGGGAAATTCCTTTGAGCTGGAGCAGTAGATTAGGGGTAGAGTGACTTGGAAGATGGCCAATGAGTGCAGGGGAGTGGGGAAAGGAAAGGGAGGGTTTTGGGTCTGGAAGTCAGTGTTGGCTACGATGGAGTCGGAGTTAGAATGTCGTGCTTAATAAATGGGAGTTTTTTTCATCAAAGACTTTGTTTGAAATGCAATTTATTTGAGACGACCTCGAAACCTGACAGTTACCTAGTTGGGTCAGGAAATGTCTGCAAGAAAACTATCAACCTCGGAGAGCATCAAGGACCCCACAGTCCTTCCTTCCTTCCTCCTCCTCCTCCTCCTCCTCCTCCTCCTCCTCCTCCTCCTCCTCCTCCTCCTCCTCCTCCTCTCCACAACCCCCCCTCCCTTCTAGCACTGAAGATGTTACCTAGTTGGGTCACGAAACGTCTGCAAGAAAACCCACCCAGCTCGGAGAGCATCAAGGCCCACTATAGTTCAACCCTGAGCTCCCGATAATTCTCTTCCGTCGCTAATTTATCCTCCGTCTGTTTTACTTTCTCCCAAGTCCTGCAGCCGGCTCCCCATCAAGTCATCACCAATCTCCCGGAAGGGGTCCGGCCCCCGCCTACCCGGCCCACCCGGCCGCCCCCACCTCTGATCCCCTCCTCCAAGACGGTGCTGCCTTCCGAGAAGCCCTCCTTCATCATGGGAGGCTCCATTTCACAAGTAAGCAGAAGAGAGAAAAGAAATACGATTTGCTTCGGTCGGTCATCTCTGGTCCCAGAAGCTCCAGGTTGAATGGTGGAAAGCAGTCGTGGACAAAATTGTGGAAACCTTTTTTTTGGGAAAAGTTGTATTTTTTGAGGTTTGATGGCTAATCACACCACTTTTTTTTTTTTTTTTTTTTTTTTTGAGTTTCAAGATAATCCTATTCCACTGCTGGAATGGCCTGGGAATAGCCCAGATTTTTTTTTTTTTTTTTTTAATTTGATTTATATGCCGCCCTTCTCCGGAGACTCAGGGCGGCTTACAGTGCGTTAAGCAATAGCCTTCCTACTTTTGTATATTTATACAAAGTCAGCTTATTGCCCTCACAAACCGGGTCCTCATTTCACCTACCTTAGAAAGGATGGAAGGCTGAGTCGACCTTGAGCCTGGGGAGATTCGAACTTGCAGTAATTGCAAGCAGCAGTTGTTAATAACAGTGTGCTTTAGTCCATTGTACTACATGCTCTTGTATGTATGTATGGATGGATGGATGGATGGATGGATGGATGGATGGATGGATGGATAGATAGGTATAGATGATAGATAGATAAATAGATATAGATGATAGATGGATAGATGGATAGATACATAGATAGATAGACAGACAGACTGATAGATGATTGATAGATTTTTAAAAAAAATTTGATTTATATGCTGCCCTTCTCCGGAGACTCAGGGCGGCTTAAAGTGCGTTAAGCAATAGCCTTCATCCTTTTGTATATTTATACAAAGTCAGTTTATTGCCCCCACAATCTGGGTCCTCATTTCACCTACCTTAGAAAGGATGGAAGGCTGAGTCGACCTTGAGCCTGGTAAGATTCGAACCTGCAGTAATTGCAGGCAGCTGTGTTAATAACAGGGTGCTTTAGACCACTGTACTACCAAGGCTCTAACCCAATGGAAAATCTATGGAGCCAGCTAAAGAAACCTGTTATTTATTTATTATTTAAATTTCTATAACCGCCCTTCTCCTTTCGGACTCAGGGCGGTGAACAGCCAAGAATAAAACATTTGTACACAAAAGTTAAAATAGTTTTAAAATAATTAAATAAAGCTTGGCCCATAATTTAAAACATTTCAATTAAAATCAGTATCAATTTTTAAAAACCAATATAAAATCAGGCCAGCCCGGCTAACTGAAAGAAATAGGTTTTAAGTCCGGAGGTCTGGGATCACTCGTATCTCTGAGGGTAGATTGTCCCAGAGGGTAGGCGCCATCACAGTCAGAAGCTTGTTAGTCAGAAGCGACCCTGCTAATATTAATATTAAACCCAGTTCATAGAAGCCATCATTCAATCTTGGTTTCACATTAGAACAGCTGCAGAACTAAAAGACTTGGTTCCCTCCATGGGAAGACGTCGTAAGGCCGTCATTCAGGCTGAAGGTTACCCAACTAAGAATTAACTGACATGGGGAACAATTTTGCATATCTCGTTCTTTTCTACGTGTTTCACTTTTCTTCTTTCTACTGTAACTGCTATTCTAATAGCAAATCCTTCCTAAAAGTGATTGCATGACATTATTGATTAAATTATCTTTCCATCGATATATAATTTTATGGTACTACTCCAAAAAAAAAAAAAGTGGTGTTATTATCTAGTTTTAAAAAAATACACTTTTCCCAAAAGGTTTCCACAATTTTGGCCACTATCGTAGGTAGTCTTTGACTTACGACCGTTCATTCTGCTACCATTGGAAGTCACGGTGGCGCTTGTTCTGGTTATTGCAGCGCCCCTGCAGTCTTGGGGGCGAAATTTCACTGCTTTTTTTTTTTTTTTTTTGAAATTTGATTTATATGCCGCCCTTCTCCGGAGACTCAGGGCGTCTTACAATGCGTTAAGCAATAGCCTTCATCCTTTTGTATATTTATACAAAGTCAGCTTATTACCCCCACAAACTGGGTCCTCATTTTACCTACCTTAGAAAGGATGGAAGGCTGAGTCAACCTGGAGCCTTGGAGAGATTCGAACCAGCAGTAAATTGCAGGCAGCTGTGTTAATAACAGGGTGCATTAAACCACTGTACTATCAAGGCTCTTACTGCTTGGCAGCCGCCCCACACTTAACAACCACAGGGATGCTTTAACTCTCCCCGCCTCCCCCCCCCCCCCCAAACTCTCTCCTACCCTCTGCAGGTAGTCCTCGACTTAGGACCAAAATTTCTTGTTGCTAAGTGAGATTTCTGTGAAGTGAGTTTTGCCTCACTTTGACAACATTTTCCACAATTGTTAAGTGAACCGTGCAGTCATTAAGCAAATCTGGCTTCCTTCCTTGGCTTTGCTTGTCGGAAGCCGGCTGGGAAGGTGAGAGAGCAGTGGTGAAATCTAAAATTCGTTACTACCGGTTCTGTGGGCGTGGCTTGGTGGGGGGGTAATGTGACTGGGTGGGCGTGGCCAATTTTTATTTTTTGTTTTACTTTTAAAACCATTTTTTCTACCACCTCTTCGGCGAAGAGGTTGTAAAAAAATGCTTTCAAATGGCTCTGACGATCCCAGCTGAGTTGCCTGATCAGCAGAGGCTTTTTAAAAAAAGCCTTTGCCCATCAGGCAACTCAGCTTGGATCATCAGAGGCATTCAAAAGAAATATAGGGTTTTTTTCTTTTAAAAGCCTTTGACGATCCCAGCTGAGCCGCATGATCATCAGAGGCTTTTTTTTTTTTTTAACTTTTAAAAGCATTTTTTCGGCCGAAGAGGTTGTAGGAAAAAATGCTTTTAAAAGTAAAAAAAAAAGCTTCTGATGATTGTGCGGCTCAGCTGGGCATGGGGGGGGCAGGGATTTTTGCTACCGGTTCACCCGCCTCCATCGCTACCGGATCGGGCGATCCGGTCTGAACCGGGAGCATTTCACCCCTGTGTGAGAGAGAGAGAGACAGAGAGAGAAGGGAGAGATGGAGAGAGAAGAGAGAGGGGGAGGGAGAGAGAGAGAAGACGGTGAGAGAGAAAGAGAGATGGAGTGGGAGGGAGGGAGGGAGAGAGAGAGAGAAGACAGAGAAAGAGGAGGGAGAGATAGAGAGAGAGAGAGAGATACAGATAAATAGAGATGATAGAGGTAGATACAAAGATGGAGACACAAGTGGGAGGGGAGAGAAAGAGAATCCATACAGGTGGTCCTCGACTTAATGACCGCAATTGAGCCCAAAAGTTATATTACTAAGTGAGACATTAATTAAATGAGTTTTGCCCTATTTTACGACCTTTCCCACCACAGTTTTTAAGCGAATCCCTGCAGTTGTTCAATTAGTCACCTGGTTGTTAAGTGAATCCGGCTTCCTCCTTTGACTTTGCCTGTAAGGAGGTTGCATCACGTGACCCTGGGGGAGGGAGGGGACACTGCGACGGTCATAGCTACGAGTTAGTCGCCAAGTGTCCGACTTTCGACCACGGGGATCCTGCAGCCACAGTCCTAAGTGTGGAAAACGGTCATCGGTCAATTTTTCTTCAGTCCTGTCGTAACTTCGGTCCCTAAATGAATGGTTATAAGCCGAGGACTACCTGCGTGCCCCTCGGGCACCCTGACCTGTGTGTGCCCTGCCATCCCGGCTCACCTGACCCAGCGTGCCACCTTTGCAAGGCGGTTGCTGGCCGCGCAATTTCCCCCCCCCCCCAAGTTTACACCCTGTAATTTCCTTGCAAAACCCAGCTGCCTTGCAAAAGGGGCAGGCCAGGCCTTATCCACAGCGGGAGCAAAGAGGTCAGCTGGGGTGGCCAAGGGCAGGGCCTCACTGGCCTCGGAGTCCCTGCGGTGAGCTCGACCATGACCGGGGCATCCCGGGACACTGTAGCTTTGCGTTAAGCTGCTGGGCTGGGGCAGCTGAGGCTTCAGCTTGTGCCGCGAGTCGAGGGTTGCGTGCAGCCCCACAGCCGAGGTGCGCCAAGAAGTCCCTGAGCCCTTGCAGGTGTGGGGGCTGCTTGTCGCCTGGCAGAGCCAAAAGGGCACAGATGGGGGGGAGAAATGCGGGAGGGAGGGCAATTGAAGAAGAGGCAGCTTTTTTATTTTATCGAGGCTGGGGGCTGGGAAGGTCCTTAATTAATGGCCATGGGATTTGGTGAGTGCCAGTAATGGGGAGGGCCCTGAAAGCGTTCCCACTGCCTTTTCACGAATTTTAAACATCCCTTGTTACTTTAAATTTTATATACTGGTTTTTGCTTTTAATGTTTTATTGTACGTTGCTTTTTGAGAGAGATGGGAGGTTCTTAAATTAATTGGATGGATGGATGGATGGATGGATGGATGGATGGATGGATGGATGGAGAGAGAGAGATAAATATATGAACAGACTGCCAACAGAGAGATACAATTGATAGATAGAAGATAGTTAAATAGAGATAGACTGAGTGACTGACACACACAGAGAGAAGGATGATAATGATGACAATAAATAGAGACAGTAGGGACATAGATGATAGACAAATAGATAGATATAGATAAACCAGAGAGAGAGAAGATGATAGACAGATAAATACGGATTGACTGACAGAGATGATAGATGAATAGATGATAGGCAGGCAGATGATTGATTGATAGAAGAGATAGATAGATAGGTAGGTAGGTAGGTAGGTAGATAGGCAGATGATTGATTGATAGATAGATAGATTGATGATTGATCGATAGATGATAGATAGATAGAGACAGATAAATATATAAACAGAGAGATACATCTGATAGAAGATAGATAAATAGAGATAGACTGAGTGACTGACACACACACAGAAAAGGATGATAATTATGATGATAGACAGAGACAGTAGGTACATAGATGATAGATAATTATATAGATGAGAGAGAGAGAGAAGATGATAGACAGATAAATATGGATTGACTGACAGAGATGATAGATGGATAGATGATAGGCAGGCAGATGATTGATTGATTGATAGATAGACAGACAGATGATTGCTAGATAGATAGATAGATAGATAGATAGATAGATATAGACAGACAGACAGACATAAATATAGATAAATAGATGGAGGGAAGAAAGACAGATTGACAGACAGATAGGCATGGAGAATTCAGATTGCTCTTCGTATAGATAATCTGTACCAAAACTGGTGTCTCCAGCACACGCTGTATTTCAAACAGCAGAGTTCCCAGCCCACCTGACCAGCAGCCCACACGCCCGCCCCTAGAAACGAAGCGGGTCACACCTGCGCTGCCTCCAGGGTAACTTGCGACCCGTTCCGTATTCAGCCCACCTGCGGGATTTCTCCGTCGCCCTACCACCAGGATCGCAGGTGCATTCATTCCAGCTGCAGCCTGTCCCGGCACGTAATTATCTCACCTCTCAAAATGTGCTTTTCCTCCCACTCGTAGGGGACACCGGGCACTTACCTGTCTCACAGTCAGAGCTCTTACGGCCAGGAACCGGCCAAACCACCTGGAGGCTCCATTTCGCTCGGCCTGCCAAGGCAGCAGGATTCCAAGTCAGGTAAATAACTGAGGAGACGAGGACGGACACGGCCTTGGCTTCTACGCAGGTGTGCAGAAAAGCGGGCTCCTTGGCCTTCAAAAGACCAGTTAGATGTGAGTGATGGTCTTAAGATGGAAACATAGCAACAGCAATAGCACTTGGACTTATATACCGCTTCACAGGGCTTTTACAGCCTTCTCTAAGTGGTTTACAGAGTCAGCCTCTTGCCCCCAACAATCTGGGTCCTCATTTGACCCACCTCGGAAGGATGGAAGGCTGAGTCAACCTTGAACTGGTCAGGACTGAACCCCTGGCTGTGGGCAGAGTCAGCCTTTAATACGGCATTCCAACCACTGCGCCATCATGGCAAGGAAAGGAAGGAAGGAAGGAAGGAAGGAACGAAGGGAGAAAAAGAGAAGGAAGGAAGCAATAGCATTTACACTTAGATATTGTCCTATAGTGCTTTACGTATTTTCCGAGTGGTTTACAAAGTCAGCCTCTTGCCCCCCAACAATCTGGGTCCTCATTTTACTGACCTCGGAAGGACGGATGGCTGAGTCAAACGTGAGCCGGTCAGGATCGAACTCCTGGCTGTGGGCATAATCAGCCTGCAATACTGCATTCTAACCACTGCATCATCATGGCAAGAAAACAGGGAAGGAAGGAAGGAAGGAAGGAAGGAAGGAAGGAAGGAAGGAAGGAAGGAAGGAAGGAAGGAGAAAAGGGAGGGGGAGAAAGAAGGAAAGGAAGGAAGGAATAGCAATAGAAATTAGACTTATATACCGCTTCACCGTGCTTTAAGAGTTTACAAAGTCAGCATTTTGCCCTCAACAATCTGGGTCCTCAATTGACCGACCTCGGAAGGACGGAAGGCTGAGTCAAGCTTGAGCCGGTCAGGATCGAACTTCCTGGCTGTGGGCAGAGTTTAGCCTGCAATGCTGCATTCTGACCACTGCACCCCCCGTGGCTCTTAAATGGGTTTCTGGGCAGGCCTGGGTTTTAGAATTGGGGGTTAGTGGTTAGGAAAATGGGACCCCTAAGCCAAGATCCAACTTACATATGCGTGCTGTAGGGTTTCCTGCCTGAGCAGGAGGTTGGACTAGAAGACCTCCAAGATCCCTTCCAACTCTGGTTATTCTATGATGGATACTCTGAGGCTGTGTGGGATGAAATAGTTTGGAAGCCAGTGGCGTGTATCTTAAAACATCTCCTTGCTTTCTTTGAAGTTTCCCTGCCCTACATCAAGCAAGAGGAATTTTCACCCCGGAGCCAAAATTCACAACAGCCCGAAGGCCTGTTGGTAAGAGCTCAGCACGAGGGAGTCGTCCGAGGTAAGCCGAGCTTGAATTAAGGAAGAAAATGTGCGTTCTTGAGATCGTCTTGAGTCCGTCTCTTCAGTACGTCCTGTTCCGTAGGGTCCGCGGTGCTCTCCGAGCTGGGTTGTTTTCCTGCAGCTGTCCCTTTACCCAACTAGGTTACATCATCAGGGCTAGAAGGAAGCGGGGTTTGCTCTCCGTTTATGCAGAATGGCTTGCTCTGTCGGCGTGGGTGGGGCTGAGGTTTCTCAATATTTATTCAGCATAGGGCCTGGGTACCTGCGGGACCGTCTTCTGCCGCCGATAGCCTCCCACCGGCCAGTTCGCTCCCACAGAGAGGGACTCCTCAGGGTGCCGTCGGCCGGCGACCCCCAGGGAGAGGGCCTTCTCTGTGGCAGCTCCTGCCCTCTGGAACAACCTGCCCCTGGAGATACGTAGGGTACCAGATCTCCGTGCTTTTCGCCATGCCCTCAAAACTTTCTTATTTCATCAAGCTGGGCTGGCGTAAAACACCCCCCCCCCTTTAGATATTTTTAATTGTAAATGGATTTTAGTCGGGAGGTTTTAAATTTTGGGCCAAAATTTGTTTAATTCTTTTAAAATTTAAAATTTTGTATTGGAATGTTTTTTTATTCTAGGCTGTGCACCGCCTTGAGTCCAGCAGGAGAAGAGCGGTATAAAAATTTAATAAAATAAATAAATAAATAAATTATTAGTTTGATTTATATGCTGCCCTTCTCCGGAGACTCGAGGTGGCTTACAATGCGTTAAGCAATAGCCTTCATACTTTTGTATATACCTGCTTAGTAGGGCTTTCAGGCCCCCCCTAAGCGGTGTTCTTTTTTTTTAATACAAAGTCAGTTTATTGCCCCCACAATCCGGGTCCTCATTTTACCTACCTCGGAAGGATGGAAGGCTGAGTCAACCTTGAGCCTGGTGAGATTTGAACTCGCAGTAATTGCAGGCAGGTGGCAGCTAAGTGCTACTTAACAGCACTTTAGCCCGCTGCTCCACCAAGGCTCAATAGACAGACTGTCAGCCATCGGTGGACATGCAAAAGCCCTTAGGACTCATATACCACTTCACAGGGCTTTTAGAGCCCTCTCTAAGCGGTTTACAGAGTCAGCCTCTTGCCCCCAACAATCTGGGTCCTCATTTGACCCACCTCGGAAGGGACGGAAGGCTGAGTCAACCTTGAGCCGGTCAGGATTGAACTTCCTGGATGTGGGCAGAGTTAGCCTGCAATACTGCGTTATAACAACTGTGCTACCACGACTTCCTTCCTTCTGCTTGTTTTCCTTCCTTCTCATCTCCTTTCCTTCTCATCTTCCTTCCTTTCTTCCTTCCTTCCTTCTCTCCTTTCTTCCTTCCTTGATTGATTGATTGATTCATTCATTCATTCATTCCCTCCCTCCCTCCCTTCCGAAGCAATTGCACTTATATACTGCTTCACAGTGCTTTTACAGTCTCTAAGTGGTTTACAGAGTCAGCCTCTTGCCCCCAACCATCTGGGTCCTCATTTGACCCACCTCGGAAGGGACGGAAGGCTGAGTCAACCTTAAGGTGGTCAGGATCGAACTCCAGGCAGAGTTAGCCTGCAATTCTGCATTATACCAACTGTAGCACCACTCCTTCCTTCCTTCCTTCCTTCCTTCCTTCCTTCCTTCCTTCCTTCCTTCCTTCCTTCTTTCCCTCTCTCCCTCCCTCCCTCCTAATAGCCCTTAGACCTATATACCACTTTATACTGCTTTACAGCCCTCTCTAAGCGGTTTACAGAGTCAGCCTCTTGCCCCTCAACAATCTGGGTCCTCATTTTACCAACATCAGAAGGACGGAAGGATGAGTCAACCTTGAGTTGGTCAGGATCGAGCTGCTAGCAGTGGGAATGCAGAGTTAGCCTGCAATACTGCATTATAACAACTGTACCACCACGGCTTCCTTCCTCCCTCCCTCCCTCCTAATAGCCCTTAGACTTATATACCGCTTCACAGTGCTTTGCAGCCCTCTCTAAGCAGGTTACAGAGTCAGCCTCTTGCCCCCAACATTCTGGGTCCTCATTTTACCGACCTTCTACCAAGGGAAAAACCCTATCCCCACCAACACTGCCAGGCAAACTACTGTATATAAACTGAGAGCAACTCCCCACTCCCCTTCTAGCACTGATGATGTTACCTAGTTAGGTCATGAAACGTCTACCAAAAAACCCCCAAGCTCGGAGAGCACCAAGGAGCTCACAGTCCAATTTTAAGTTATAGATACTCTATTCTATGGGCATCTTGTTCCGCCCCCACGCCTCAATTCTTCAGCTCTGCCTCCACAAAATTTCCATTGCTAAGCGAGAGCGTTGTTAAGTGAGTTTTTGCCCCCCCCCCATTTTACGACCTTCCTCGCCACCGTTGTGAAGGGAGTCCCTGCAGTTGTTAAGTGAGTAACACGGTGGTTCAGCGCATCTGGCTTCCCCGTCGACTTTTGCTGGACAGAAGGTCGCAAAAGGGGATCGCCGGGGATGCTGCGACCGTCATAAATATGACTCAGTTGCCAAGTGGCTGGATTTTAATCCCCTGATCCTGGGGATGCTGCTAGGGTCGTAAGTGTGAAAAACGCTCATAAGTCTCTCTTTTCAGTGCCATTGTAACTTTAAATGGTCACTAAACAAATTGTTGTAAATTGAGGACTACCTGTAGCTCGGGGGGGGGCCAAACACGGCCCCTGGGCCAGATCCGGCCCGCGATGTGGTTGGATCCAGCCCGCAGGGCTCTCTTGGAAAATGTATAGGGCCGGCCAGTGTGGCTTCAGCCCGGTCTACCCAGTGCAAAGAGGAAACATGCCAGCAGTTTGGGTAGTGGTGTCAAAACTGGCCACAC
Source organism: Pantherophis guttatus (assembly GCF_029531705.1). The sequence goes on from NW_026844137.1 coordinate 51,692, forward strand.
CCACCCAGTTGGCCACGCCCACCCAGTTGGCCACGCCCAGTGAGTGGCATCAAGCTGGCCATGCCCACCCAAGCCCCCCCCCTCCGAAGTCAACGACAGCCTTGATGCGACCCTCAATGAAATTGAGTTTTGACACTTTTGTTGGGCATCCTACCGGAAAAATATGATATAAAAAAAAACCCTACATATTTGATTTTACACGTACTGACTGCGGCTCTGATTGTATTTGCGCAACAATGGAAGATTGAGGCGATCCCGTCAGATGAGAGGGCAATTCAGAAAATAACGGAATGCGCAGAAATGGACAGATTAACGCTTATCATGAAGGACAGAGAAGATAACTGAATATTTTCCGACGTGGGAGGTATTTTATCAACAGCTAGAGAATAGAAACAGAAGCTGGGAAAGAGGAGATATAAGAAAAGAAAATGTTACGATGGAGAGTCGTTTATGACGATGTTATGTACTATTGTAAACTATATTGATAAATAGTTATATTATTTTTTAAAAAATAATATTGATTAAATTTCCAAAGATTAAAATACACAGTACAAAAAGAAACTTAATACACAAAAAAAAGCAAGAAAAACACACCACACACACAAAACACCCAAAAAATATAAACAAACAAGCATATCAAAATTTCAATACTATTAACAACTTTTCTGCATCGATATCTCTAGCCTATTTAACCTCTTCACACAAATTCTACTTCTAAATATCTGTATCTTAAACTTACATCTTTATCTTGACTTCTATTTACAATTCGATCTCATAACGAAAACATCCCTTAAGTTTCATGTTTACTCTCCAACCAGGAATACCATTTTTTTCCATATTAAATAGTACTCGGTGTCCTCCCTCTCCTTCATTTCCATAGATAATCTGTCCATCTCTGCACATTTGTATATTTTTTTAATTATGATTTGATCTGGAGGGGTGTCTAGTTGTTTTCAATTTTGTGCTATCACAATTCTACTTGCCCTTAGTATGTGTAATATGATATATTGTATACTTTTCTGCATTTTCCCTTCCAGAATACCCAGGAGAAACAATTCCGTCTTTCTTTCTATCTTCTGCCCTGTTATTTCATCCAGCCATTTTTTTAATCTTGTCCCAAAATTTCCTAATCTTAGGACAAGTCCACCACATGTGATAGAATGTCCCTTGTTTGTGTCCACACCTCCAACAATTCGGAGATAGTTACTGTATATTATTAATGTCATTGTAACAAATACAACAACAAATATACGAACGATGAATTTTTAAAGAATTGAACCCAGTTCACGGCCCTGTTCAATGGAGATGAAAAGTATTATAAATAAAATAAATAAAACATGAAAAAAAATTGAGTTTGACACCCCTGCTGTAGCTGGTTCCATTACATCTGCAGGTCCATCCTCACCCTTGTCCCCTCTTCCGCTTCCCTGCAGGTACGACCACCATCCAAGAAGGGAGCATCACTCGGGGGACTCCCACCTGCAAAGTTTCCATGGAAGCGATGCCTGCTTTGCGTGGCTCCATCACTCAGGTATTCCCACCTTGCTCCATCTGGTTTCCCCGTTGACTTTGCTTGTCAGGAGTTTGGAAAAGGGGATCTTGTCAGGATTCCAAGTAACAGACCCAACGCAATCAAACCTCCGAGGCCTAGGCCTTCCTAAAACTACAGATTTATTACCGCGTTTCCCCAAAAATAAGACCGGGTCTTATATTAATTTTTGCTCCAAAAAAACGCATTAGGGCTTATTTTCTGGTTAGTCTTATTTTTTGGGAGAAAATACAGTACTAAATGCCTCCGTCTGCCTGACAATCTTAACTGGGGTTTATTTTTAGGGTAGGGCTTATATTACGAGCATCCTGAAAAATCATGCTAGGACTTATTTTCCGGTTGGGTCTTATTTTCGGGGAAACAGGGTAGGTATGTCATGTTGGCACATCTGGTGAAAACCCGACTCTGAACTTCCCGCGGTTTTCCCCACCCAAATTAAAAGTCAAAAGTTCTTTTCCCCCCATTCCACATGTCCATCACAGGGTCCAATCCAGGGGTGAAATGCTCCCGGTTCGGACCGGATCGCCCGATCCGGTAGCGATGGCGGTGGGTGGTTCGGAGAACCGGTAGCAGAAATCCCTGCCCCCCCCCACCCCCACATGCCCAGCTGATCATCAGCTTTTTCTACAAAATGCTTTTAAAAGTTCAAAAAAAAAAAGCCTCTGATGATCGCGCGGCTCAGCTGGGATCATCAGAGGCTTTTAAAATCAGAGGCTTTTAACCTCTTCGGCCGAAGAGGTTGTAGAAAAAATGCTTTTAAAAGGAAAAAAAAAGTTGGCCACGCCCACCCAGTCACATTACCCCCACCACCACCAAGCCACGCCCACAGATAGTAACAATTTTTACATTTCACCACTGGTCCAATCCGGCCACAGCCCCAACTCCAAGTTGGGGTTCTGATCCAGCCTTAGCAGAAGCAAGAAATAGACTCCTTGTCACGAAAACCCCCTCTTTATTTACCTCTTGTGAATTAATGGCATTCACAACGTCCGGACAAGAGTCCTTCAAGGAGTTAACGGCAACAACAGTTAACTTATCAGTTCCTTGCGATAATTGCAAGGTCGTGAGCTCCCAGCCGAAAGGCTGCCAATTAAGTTCTGGCAATCAGTCTTTGAGGCACGAAACACAATGAGCAAAATCTTCAGCAATACAAACGGTTGTCTCCTACGACCACCACTCCCCTTTCCTTCTATTTATTCTCCAGCCAGGGAGGGGCCATTCAGCGTCCATGTGTGCCTTGCTTCCCGGGTTGACTCCTTGTCCTCCGTTGTGCACCTCTCCTAACTGCTCTGCGCATACATGAATCTGGAACAGGCCCCAGCTATTCTTCCTTCTCATTCATCTCAGTATATAAGTGCAATTGCTTCGGAAGGGAGGGAGGGAATGAATCAATCAATCAATCAAGGAAGGAAGAAAGGAAAGAAGGAAGGAAGGAAGGAAGATGAGAAGGAAAGGAAATGAGAAAGAAGGGAAACAAAGAGAAGGAAAGAAGGAAGGAAAGAAGGAAAATAAGCAGAAGGAAGGACGTCGTGGTGGCACAGTTGTTATAATGCAGTATTGCAGGCTAACTCTGCCCACTGTCAGGAAGTTCAATCCTGACTGGCTCAAGGTTGACTCAGCTTTCCATCCCTTCCGAGGTGGCTCTGTGCATACGTGAATCTGGAACAGGCCCCAGCTGTTCTTCCTCCTCACTCATCTCAGTATATAAGTGCAATTGCTTTGGATGGGAGGGAGGGAGGGAATGAATGAATGAATCAATCAATCAATCAATCAAGGAAGGAAGGAAGGAAAGAAGGAAGGAAGGAAGGAAGGAAGGAAGATGGGAAGGAAAGGAAATGAGAAGGAAGGGAAACGAGCAGGAAAGAAGGAAGGAAAACAAGCAGAAGGAAGGAAGTCGTGGTGGCACAGTTGTTATAATGCAGTATTGCAGGCTAACTCTGCCCACATCCAGGAAGTTCAATCCTGACTGGCTCAAGGTTGACTCAGCTTTCCATCCCTTCTGAGGTGGCTCTGCTCATATGTGAATCTGGAACAGGCCCCAGCTGTTCTTCCTCCTCACACATCTCAGCCTTCAAAGGCAGCTGCCTCTCCGGTGGCTGGGAAATGTCGGACGACCCTGGCTCTATCTCTGCGTCCGACGCAGAGCATCCATCAGAGCCTTCCCCAGACTCCAGAACTGGCCCAAGCTCCTCCCCAAACTCCTCATCGTCCGAGTCTGCAGCCAGCTCCGCTGGCAGCTGGCGGGCCACAAAAGTTAGTTTCAGTCCACGCTTCCCCAGCACCTGGTGGGAACGTCCTTGGTTCCCAGCAGAAAGAATTTTATTTTGGCTACAATTCCCCAGCTATCTCTATTCCCCCCTCCCTCCCGTTCCCACAGCTCCAAGCAGCGTAGCTGTGGCAGTCCTGAAGACGCTCCCAAAATGGCTTCGGGGTTGACAGGATCACATGAACCTGAGGCCCTGTGACCGTCGTAAATATGAGTCCGTTCCCCCAAAACATCTGAATTTTGATCTCGTGATTATGGAGAAAGCTGCAAAGGTGGTAACCGGAAAAGGTCACATTTTTCCACGCCGTTGTAGCTTTGAACGGTCGCTCAATGACCTGTTTTGTAAGTCAAGGACTATATCTGTATAGGCAAGGTACAATACAAGGAAGTGTGTTAGGAATAATTCAGTGTCATTCGTGGTTGAAGGACCTGATAGGCAGTGTTCCTCAGGGACAGTTGCCCCCTTGCCCCCAATTATTTTATTTATTTTATTTTATTTTATTTTATTTTATTATTTTATTTTATTTTATTTTATTTTATTTTATTATTATTTTATTTTATTATTTTATTTTATTTTATTATTTTATTTTATTTATTTTATTTTATTATTTTATTTTATTTTATTTATTTTATTTTATTTTATTATTTTATTTTATTATTTTATTTTATTTTATTATTTTATTTTATTTTATTTTATTTTATTTTATTTTATTTTATTTTATTTTATTTTATTTTATTTTATTTTATTTTATTTTATTTTATTTTATTTTATTTCTATACCGCCCTTCTCCCAAAGGACTCAGGGCGGTGTACAGCCTAATTAAAAACACAAAGACAGCAAGATTTATAGAAGGCAGATATATGAAGGATAATGTGAGGCAAATTATAGATTTATTGGAATATCTTGAGAAGAATAAACAGATCTCTGCAGTGCTGGTGTTTTTGGATGCGGAGAAGGCCTTTGATCGAGTAAATTGGAACTTTCTATTAAAGACTTTAAAAAAAATGGATTTTGGGGATCAGTTTGTACAGGCGGTTTCAGCAATCTATCAAGAGCAAACAGCAAAAATTAAAAAAAAAAACACAAAGACAGACAAAATTTAAAAATAATTAAAATTATTAAATAATAAGCCCAATTTATAAAACCCCAAATTTAAAATCCCATTTAAAACCAATTAAAATCTTTACATTGATAGCCCAGCCTGGCGAAACAACAAGGTTTTGAGGGCACAGCGGAATACACGGAGATCAGAGATTTTACGAATTTCTGGGGGCAGTTCATTCCAAAGGGCAGGGGCTTCCACAGAGAAGGCCCTCCCCCTAGGTGTCGCCAGCCGACATAATTTGCCCGATGGCACCCTGAGGAGACCCTCTCTGTGGGAGCGAACTGGCCGGTGGGAGGCTACTGGTGGCAGAAGTCGGTCTCGAAGGTATCCAGGTCCAATGCCATGGAGCGCTTTAAAGGTGGTAACCAACACCTTGAAATTAATCTTTTAAGTAAAGGTAAAAGTTCCCCTCGCACATATGTGCTAGTCGTTCCCGACTCCAGGGGGCGGTGCTCATCTCCGTTCCAAAGCCGAAGAGCCAGCACTGTCCGAAGACGTCTCCGGGGTCATGTGGCCGGCATGACTCAACGCCCAAGGCGCATGGAACGCTGTTCCCTTCCCACCAAAGGTGGTCCCTATTTTTCTACTTGCACTTTTTACCTGCTTTCGAACTGCTTTTTTTTAAAAATTTGATTTATATGCCGCCCTTCTCCGGAGACTCAGGGCGGCTTACAATGTGTTAAGCAATAGCCTTCATCCTTTTGTATATTTTATACAAAGTCAGCTTATTGCCCCCACAATCTGGGTCCTCATTTCACCTACCTGAGAAAGGATGGAAGGCTGAGTCAACCTTGAGCCTGGCGAGATTCGAACCTGCAGAAATTGCAGGCAGCTGTGTTAATAACAGGGTGCATTAAACCACTGTACTACCAAGGCTCTTACCAAGAGTTGGCAGAAGCTGGGACAAGTCACGGGAGCTCACCCCATTACGCGACTCTCGGGATTCGAACCGCCGAACTGCCGACCTTTCGATCGACAAGCTCGGCGTCTTTAGCCCCTGAGCCACCGCGTCCCAATTGATCTTTACAAAGGGGATTAAAACGTGTTTCCCCCTACAGGGAACTCCAGCCCTCCCCCAGGCTGGAATTGCAGCCGACGTTCTGCTCAAAGGAACCATCACCCGTCTGGCTACAGAGGACAGCAGTCCGGAAAAGAACCGAGAAGAAGCCGCGACCTCCAAAGGCCACGTCATCTACGAGGGCAAAAGTGGCCATATCATTACTTACGATGGTGAGTGCCAGGTCGGGATGCTCAAACCCCCAGGTGCTCCTCGGGTGAGATGCACCACCGAAGCTGGACATTAATGCGCCGTACGGTCCTTGGGGTGCTCTGGGAGCCTGGTGGTTTTCTTGCAAACGTTTCATGACCCAACTAGGTAACATCATCAGTGCTAGAAGGGAGGGGTGGTTTGCAGAAAGGAGGACGAGGACCGTGGCGTCCTTGGGGTGCTTTCTGAGCTGGGTGCTGTTCTTGCAGACCTTTCATGACCCAACTAGGTAACATCATCCAGGCTTGGAGGAAGGGTGTTTGCGGAATGGAGGAGGAGGGGAGTTGGGGAGGAGGAGAAGGAGGAAGAAGAAGAAGAGGAAGAGGAGGAAAAAAAGGAAGAGGAGGAAGACTGGCATCCTTGGTGCTCTGAGCTTGGTGGTTTTCTTACAGACGTTTCATGACCCAACTAGATAACATCATCAGTGCTAGAAGGGAGAGGGGTTTGTGGAGGAGGAGGAGGAGAAGGATTGTGGGGGTCCTTGGTGCTCTCTGAGCTTGATTGCTTTCTTGCAGACGTTTCATGACCCAACTAGGTAACATCATCCAGGCTTGGAGGGAGGGTGTTTGCGGAATGGAGGAGGAGGGGAGTTGAGGAGGAGGAGAAGGAGGAAAAAAGGAAGAGGAGGAAGACTGGCATCCTTGGTGCTCTGAGCTTGGTGGTTTTCTTACAGACGTTTCATAACCCAACTAGATAACATCATCAGTGCTAGAAGGGAGAGGGGTTTGCAGAGAGGAGGAGGAGGAGGAGGAGGGTTTTCTTGCAGACGTTTCATGACCCAACTAGGTTACATCATCAATGCTAGAGGGGAGAGGGGTTTGCAGAGAGGAAGAGGAAGGTGAGGAGGAAGAGGAGGAGGGTTTTCTTGCAGATGTTTCCTGACCCAACTAGGAAACGTTATCAGTGCTAGAAAGGAAAGTGGTTTGTTGAGGAGGAGGAGAAGGTGAAAGAGGAGGAGGAGGACGGTCGGTTCCTTGGTGTTTTCTGAGCTTGGTTACTTTCTTGCAGACGTTTCATTACCCACCTAGGTTACATCATCAGTGTAGAAGGGTTTGCAGGGAGGAGGAGGAAGACTGTGGAGTCCTTGCTCTCTGAGCTTGGTGGTTTTCTTGCAGACCTTTCATGACCCAACTAGGTAACATCATCAGTGCTAGAAGTGAGTGGGGTTTGGGGTGGGGAGGAGTAGGAGCAGAGTTTCAGTGGTTTTTTTTCCTTGCTAGCTTTTTGTTGTCTCTTTTAAATGATGTGTAAATCTCTCTTAAGTGTAGTGCAAACCACTGTACATAATCAGAGAGCAAATCCCACTCCCTTCTAGCGCTGATGATGTTACTTAGTTGGGTCATGAAACGTCTGCCAGACAGCAACAAAGCTTGGAGCCCACCCCCCCTCCCAATCCTCTTCCTCCTCCTCCTCTCTACCACTGATGTTGATACCTAGTTGGGTTATGAAACGTCCGCAAAAAACCCCACCAAGCTCAGAGACGACCGAGGACACCTCCGTTCAAGCCTGGATGTCAGCACTTCAAGCTGCATTTACTCTGGTGCTGACATAAGAAGGAGGAGCGGAGGCGTCTGGAAAGGAACATTTGACTTTTCACCTACTTATTTTCCCTGGAGATAATATCCCCTAGGAGATGGGATGGGAGGGGGGAAATTCCTTTGAGCTGGAGCAGTAGATTAGGGGTAGAGTGACTTGGAAGATGGCCAATGAGTGCAGAGGAGTGGGAAACGGAAAGGGAGGGTTTTGGGTCTGGAAGTCAGTATTGGCTGCGATGGAGTCAGAATTAGAATGTCGTGCTTAATAAATGGGAGTTTTTCATCAAAGACTTTGTTTGAAATGCAATTTATTTGAGACGACCTCGAAACCTGACAGACAGCCATCTGTCCATCGAGAATTATCTCCATTTTCCCTGGAAGAATCCGAACGAAACTCTTTTCCGTTGGTCTCTCTTGCTGCTTGTCAACAGCCATCAAGAATGTCCGGGAAGGAACGCGGAGTCCAAGAACGGCTCACGACATGAGCCTCAAACGGACATACGAAGCCATGGAAGGGAACATCAAACAAGGGATGTCAATGAGAGAATCTCCCGTCTCGGCACCTTTAGAAGGTAAGCTTGGCTAGCAAATCCCCGTTCATTTGCAGGAATTGGGGATGTCTTGACCAGGGGCCTCCAACCTTGGCAACTTTAAGACTTGTGGACTTAAATGTTGGAAATGCCCACCAGTTACCAGGTTCATATAATCACATGTGGTGGACATGCCCTAAAGCAAAAAGCTACTGGAATAAAATGAAGTTATGGGTGGAGGCAGGGGTAGGTTCTAAATTTTTTTACTACCGGTTCTGTGGGTGTGGCTTATTTTGTGGGTGTGGCTTGGAGGTCATGTGACTAGGTGGGCGTGGCTAGCTGGTCAGAGTCATTTCTGGAAGGTCCTCGCACTTACGACCAGTCCTCGCACTTACGACCCGACTCATTTGTTTGCTTTTAACACTGATCAGCTGTAGGACGGCCCTTTGAAACCCCGCGGCAAGAGTTTAAACAGTTTTTTTCCCTCTAGTCATCAGCTGGGACTCAGGAGGCAGCAATAGATTGGGGGTGGGACCAAATAAAAGGTAAGAATTGGGGGTAGGAGGGCGGGGGGGGAGAACCGGTTCGGTGATGTCATATCGTCACCGCTACCGGCTTGGCCGAAACGGGAGGAACCCACCACTGGGTGGAGGAAATGATACAACAACATATAAATTTAAAACCAGAGCTATTCCTATTGGGTATCTACCAGAGAAAACTAGTAAAGATAATTTTTTTTTATTTGATTTATATGCCGCCCTTCTCCGGAGACTCAGGGCAGCTTACAATGCGTTAAGCAACAGCCTTCATACTTTTGTATATATTTATACAAAGTCAGCTTATTGCCCCCACAATCTGGGTCCTCATTTTACCTACCTTTGAAAGGATGGAAGGCTGAGTCAACTTTGAGCCTGGTGAGATTTGAACTTGCAGTAATTGCAGGCAGCTGATGTTAATAACAGTGCTTTAGTCTGCTGCGCCACCAGGGCTCTATTTGATTATACATTTAATAACGGCAGCAAGGATTGTTTATGCACAAAATTGGAAAGCAGAGAATATACCATCGGAGGGAGAAGTAATTAAAAAAAAATTTAGACTGTGCAGAAATGAATAGATTAACTATGATGATAAAAGAAAGAGAAGATTCAGAATATTTTAAGATATGGAATAAATTTTACTATTGGCTAGAAAAGAGATATAAATAAGTTTTAAAAGAGATTGAAGAAAAAAAATTGTTGTAATTAGAATATTATATTAATGGAAAACCTTTGTAATGGATTTGGTGAGATTGAAGACAGAAGAAGCCCTGGTAGCGCAGCAGACTAAAGCACTGTTTTTAACACCAACTGCCTGCAATTACTGCAAGTTCAAATCTCGCCAGGCTCAAGGTTGACTCAGCCTTCCATCCTTTCTAAGGTAGGTGAAATGAGGACCCAGATTGTGGGGGCAATAAGCTGACTTTGTATAAATATATACAAAAGTATGAAGGCTGTTGCTTAACGCATTGTAAGCTGCCCTGAGTCTCCGGAGAAGGGCGGCATATAAATCAAATTAAAACAAAAAAGAGAGAGAGAGAAGAGAATAAATTTTTGAATCTTGTCTTAATTAATGAAATGAAGGACTAGAGGAGACATGATAGCATCTTCCAATATTTGAGGTCCCGCCACAAAGAAGAGGGGATCAACCTCTCCTCCAAAGCACCTGAAGGCAGGAGAAGAAGCAACGGATGGAAACTAATCAAAGAGAGAAGCAACCTGGAATTAAGGAGAAACTTCCTGACAGTGAGAACAATTAACCAGTGGAACAGCTTGCCACCAGAAGTTGTGGGTGCTCCATCACTGGAGGTTTTTAAGAAGGGATTGGATAGTCACTTGTCTGAAATGGGATAGGCTTTCCTGCCTGAGTGGGGAGTTGGACTAGAAGATCTCCGAAGTCCCTTCCAACGCTGTTATTCTGTTATCAGGCAGGTGGAGGGTAGTACATATGAAGAACGGTTGCAGGAACTGGGTATGTCTAGTTTAATGAAAAGAAGGAGTAGGGGAGACATGATAGCAGGGTTCCAGTATTGGAGGGGCTGCCCCAGAGAGGAGGAAGGGGGTCAAGCTATTCTCCAAAGCACCTGAAGGGCAGAGAAGAAATAATGGATGGAAACTGAACAAGGAAAAATTCAACCTGGAAATAAGGAGGAATTTTCTGACAGTGAGGACAATCAACTGATGGAACAGAAGTTGTCTTCAGAAGTTGTGGGAAGTTTCATCACTGGAAGCTTTCAAGAAGAGACTGGACTGCCATCGGTCAGGAATGGTGTAGCGTCTCCTTGCTTGGGCGGGGAGGGTTGGACTAGATGACCTCTGTCACATGCTGTTATATTTTGATGTGTCTTAGCTGGCCACAAATGTACAGACGCTGTGTGGTTTTTAGACAAAAACGAACCTTCAAAGAATGTTTCTAGGATAAATTATCAGTACTGGCTCCCTCAGGAATTTATGATACCAAGTATCAGGATTTATGGAGACACTCCGTCATCCAGATCAGCCTTCCTTGGTCTTTTTTTCTCGGAGACGTTTCTCTTCTCCTTCCAGGAGCTTCTTCAGTTTAGAACCGAAGAAGCTCCTCGGCTGAGAAACGAAACATCTTCAAGTGAAAACTAAGAAAGTTCCAGTTGCCTTTTGAAAAAGCACTTTTGGGACAATTGAAAGAGAGAGAGGCTGTTTTCGGTAACTTCACTTTTTTTTCTTTTCTTTTAGGCTTAATCTGCCGGGCTGTACCTCAAGGGAGTCCCCACTCCGACATGAAGGAGAGGACCGTGTTGTCGGGTTCAATAATGCAAGGTAAGAAAAAGACCAATACTCCACTCCCCCCCCCCCCCCCTTTCCCCCCCCCCCCCCCCGCATCTCTTCTCTCCTAACTGCTTGCCTTCAGAAGTTGTGGGTCCTTCATCACTGGAGCCTTTCAAGAAGAGACTGGACAGCCCCTTGTCTCAAACTGTAGCGGGCAGGGGCTATCAAATTCAAGGCCCATCGTCTGGATCTGGCCTGCAGGGTGCTTAGATCTGGACTGGATGACAGTAATACGTTGAATTGAGGCAAGAAAAACCCAAAGTACACATATAAACTGGGGGAAACCAGGCTTAATAGCAGTGATTGTGAGAGGGATCTTGGAGTCTTAGTGGACAACCAATTAAATATTGGTTATCAGGCTCAACCCATCCAAGACCGAGTGGCTGTGGTTTCCGACATCCCGATATAGTCAGTTGACGCCATCACTGACTATTGGGGGCGAATCATTGGCCCCCACGGAGAGGGCTCGCAACTTGGGCGTCCTCCTGGATTCACGGCTGTCTTTAGAAGAGCACTTGACGGCCGTGACCGGGAGGATTTTTCATCAGGTTCGCCTGATCTGCCAGTTGCATCCCTTTCTGGATCGGGACTCCTTACGCACAGTCACTCATGCCCTCGTCACTTCCCGCCTGGACTATTGCAATGCTCTCTACATGGGGCTCCCCTTGAGGAGCATCCGGAGGCTCCAACTGGCGCAGAGTGCGGCCGCGCGGGTGGTAATGGGAGCGTCATGGCGCTCCCATGTGACACCTCTCCTGCGCGAGCTGCACTGGCTCCTGGTGGTCTTCCGGGTGCGCTTCAAGGTTTTGGTTACCACCTTTAAAGCGCTCCATGGCTTAGGACCTGGTTATTTACGGGACCGCCTACTACCACCAATAGTCTCCCACTGGCCAGTACGCTCTCATAGAGAGGGGCTCCTCCGGGTGCCGTCAGCCAAACAGTGTCGGCTGGCGGCCCCTAGGGGGAGAGCCTTCTCTGTGGGGGCACCTACTATCTGGAATGAGCTCCCCCCGGAGATATGGAGGATCCCGGATCTGCGCTCCTTCCGCCGCGCTGTGAAGACCTTTTTATTCCATCAAGCGGGCTTGGCCTAATCTCCTCCTCTTTTAATATGTAAATTTTAATCTGTTTTTAAATTATTGGGGTGTTTTAATCTGTCCGGGCCAAAATGATTTAATTTGATTTTATCTGGTTTTTAAATTTTGTGTATTTATGTATTTTATTGCTTGGCTGTTCACCGCCCTGAGTCCTTCGGGAGTAGGGCGGTATACAAATCAAATAAACTAAACTAAACTAAACTAAACTAAACTAAATATGAGTTAACTGTGTATGGCGGCAGCCAAAAAAGCCAATGCAATCCTAAATTGCATTAACAGAGGGATTCAATCAAGATCAAGGGAGGTACTAATACCACTTTATAAAGCCTTAGTTTTTTGTTTGTTTTTTTTAGTTTTTTTTAATTTAATTTGTATACCGCCCTTCTCCCAGAAGGGACTCAGTGCGGTGAACAGCCAGAATTAAAAATACAATAAAATACAAAAATTAAGCTAATTAAAAGAATTAAATTAAGAATTAAATTAAATCTTAGTAAGACCACACCTAAAATACTGCATCCAGTTTTGGTCACCACACTATATAAAAGATTTTGAGACTCTGGAAAGAGTGCAGAGAAGAGCAACCAGGATGATTAGGGGATCGGAGGCTCAAACATACGATGAACGGTTGCAGGAACTGGGCCTGGCTGGTCTAGTGAAGAGAAGGACCAGGGGAGACAGGAGAGCATCTTCCAATATTTGAGGGGCTGCCCCAGAGAGGAGGAAGGGGGTCAGGCTATTCTCCAAAGCAAAAGGAAGGAAGGAAGGAAGGAAGGAGGGAGGGAGGGAAGGAAGGTGGAAGGGAGGGAAAGAAAGAGAGAGAGAGAGAGAGAGAGAGAGAAAGAAAAAAGAAAGAAAGAAAGAAAAGAAAAGAAAAGAAGAAAAGAAAAAAGAAAGAAAGACATCTGAATGAACCATAGATAGACAGAAGACATGGCTAGTCTAGCGAAGAGAAGGACCAGGGGAGACAGGAGGGCATCTTCCAATATTTGATGGGCTGCCCCAGAGAGGAGGAAGGGGGTCAAGCTATTTTCCAAAGCACCCAAAGGCCAGACAAGATATATTGGATGGAAACTGACCAAGGGAAGATTCAACGTGGAAATAAGGAGAAATTTCCTGACAGTGAGAACAATCAACCCATGGAACAGAAGTTGCCCTCAGAAGTTGTGGGATCTTCATCCCTGGAGGCTTTCAAGAAGAGACTGGACTGCCATCTGTCAGAAATGTTGCAGGGCCTCCTGCTTGGACGGGGGGTTGGACTAGATGACCTACAAGGTCCCTTCCCACTCTGTTCATCTAATCTAAAAGGTCTCTCTTTTCCCACCAAAGGCACCCCGCGATCCACCGCGGAGAGCTACGAAATCGGACTCAAGTACCCGAAGATCAAGCGGGAATCTCCTCCCATGAGGACCTTTGAGGGAGCCATCGCCAAGGCCAAACTCTACGACGGGGTCACCACCATCAAGGAGATGGGGCGCTCCATCCACGAAATCCCCCGGCAGGAGCTGTTGAATCAGGAAAGCCAGAAGAACCCCGACATGATCCCTAACGTCCGTCCCATCATCGAAGGATCCATCTCGCAGGTGAGCAAAACCATCAGATCCTAACCGGGTTGTTGTTGTTGTTTTTTTAAGCGTTGGAAGGGATTGTGGAGGTCATAAAGTCTCACCCCCTGTTCAGGGCAAACCTCCAGATCGCAGGCAGATGGTTGTCTTCTTCTTCTAATATAGGCAGTCCTCGACTTACAACAGTTCGTTTAGTGGCCATTCAAAGTTACAACGGCACTGGGGGGGGGGGAAATGACTTACGACCTTTTTTCACACTTATGACCGTTGCAGCATCCTCACGCATGGCAACTGACTCGTATTTACGGTGGTTGACGTTGTCCCAGGGTCACATGATCCCTTTTTGCGACCTTCTGACCCGCCCAGTCAACGGAGAAAGCCAGATTCGCTTCACGACCGCATTACTAACTTGAAAGAGCTGCCGTGATTCGCTTAACAAGTGAATGTGGCAAGGAAGGCCGTAAAATGGGGCAAAAGTCGCTTAACCAGTGTCTCGCTTAGCAACAGAAATTTTGAGCTCCGCTGTGGTCGCAAGTCGAGGACTACTTGTAGAAACTAAGAGAATCAGAAAAGAGGGGGGTGGGCTACATAGGGGTCCCCTCAGGCTTTACGGTTTACCCCCAACTCTTGGAGAGGTTTTTATTATTTCTGAGAAGCTGAGAGAGAGAGAGAGGATAGATAGATAGATAGATAGATAGATAGATAGATAGATAGATAGATAGATAGATAGATAGATAGATAGATAGATAGAGTAGATGGATAGATAGATGGATAGAGATAGATAATTAGATAATTAGATAGAGATAGAGAGATAGCTAGATGATAGATAAAGAGATAGATGGATAGATGATAGAGATAGATAGATAGATAGATAGATAGATAGATAGATAGATAGATAGAGAGATAGAGAGATAGAGAGATAGAGAGATAGATAGAGAGATAGAGAGATAGATAATTAGATAATTAGATAATTAGATAGATTGATGGATGGATAGATGATAGATAGAGATAGAGAGATAATTAGAGAGATAGATGATAGATAAAGAGAGATGGATAGATGATAGAGATAGATGATAGATAGATAATTAGATAGATATGGATAGAAGATAGATTGATAGATACATAGATGATAGATAGATGGAGATAGATAATTAGATAATTAGATAGATAGAGATGTTAGATAAAGAGATAGATGGATAGATGATAGAGATAGATGATAGATAGAGATAGATAGATAATTAGATAGAGAGATAGATAGAGAGATATATGATAGATAAAGATGGATAGATGATAGAGATAGATGATAGATAATTAGATAGATAGATATGGATAGAAGATAGATAGATGGATAGATAGATAGATGATAGATAGATGGAGATAGATAATTAGATAATTAGACAGAGAGAGAGATTATAGATAAAGAGATAGATGGATAGATGATAGAGATAGATGACAGATAGATAGAGAGAGAGAGAGAGAGACAGAGATAACAACAACAACATCGTACATTTTAAGAAGATACTTGCTTGCTACCTAGGATGCTGGCAGCAACCCGTATCAACCATCAGTGCCAGTCAGTAATATTTGTGGTACATTTTTAAATGTTCAGTTGACTGAGTTTCATGTTTAATGAATAAAAGAGTATAATGATGATGATGATGATGGTGATTATGATAGTAGTGATAGTCCTTTGGGACTCGATAGGACAAAAAGGACACGTCCAGTCTGAACATCTGGCTGAACATGAATGAATGAATGAACGAACGAACGAACGAATGAATGAATGAATGAATGAATGAATAAATATTAAATAAATGTAGTCCTCAACGTACAAAGAAGAAAGTTGCTCCTGGCAACTGGACGTGGAGTCCTGCCAGAACAAAAATCACCAGGAGATGTGCTGGCAAAGGGGAAGCAGGGAAGAGGCAAAATTTGAAAGGCCCATTTGGAAAAACGCTCCTTTTTTTCTTTCTCCTTTCCGAGGAGAAGTTTCTCTGCAAAGTTTGGCATCGACCTGGCCACGCCCACCCGGCCATTCAGATGTCTTCGTCTTCCTGGCACCACTCTGAGGGCTGCACCAACCCAGCCGTGCCCACCTGACAGCACAGATGGCCACACCCACCCATCCACGCCCACCTAGTGCCACTCAGATGGCCACACCCACCTGGGGCACTTGGATGGCTGCACCCACCCAACCGCCCCCATCCGGCAGCATAGATGGACACACCCACCCAGCCACACCCACCTGGCACTGTCAGGTTTTCAGGCAGTCTTCAAATAAATTGCATCGCAAACAAAGTCTTTTATAAAACAAAACTTTCATTTTATTAAGCACAGCACTTTTTACACCGACTCGTTGCAGCCGGCACTGAGGTGCTGCCCCAAAACCCCTCCTCTTCCTTCCCCCACTCCTCTGCATTCATTGGCCATCTTCCCAATCATTCACCCCTAATCTACTGCTCTAATTCAAAGAATTTCCCCCCTCCCATCCATCTCCTAGGGAACATTATCTCCAGAGGAAATAAGTAGGTGAAAGGCAACCGTCCCGTTGCAGACGCCTGCATTCTCCTTCTTCGTTCAAAACCCCTCCTCTTCCTTCCCCCACTCCTCTGCATTCATTGGCCATCTTCCCAATCATTCACTCCTAATCTACTGCTCCAATTCAAAGAATTTCCCCCCTCCCATCCATCTCCTAGGGGACATTATCTCCAGAGGAAATAAGTAGGTGAAAGGCAACCGTCCCGTTGCAGACGCCTGCGTTCTCCTCCTTATGTCAGCACTAGGATAAATGCATCTTGACGTGCTGGAGGGCACTACACAGATGTCTCTGCCCACCTGGCACCACTCAGATGGCCACACCCACCCATCCACGCCCAACGGGGCCACTCAGATGGCCGTGCCCACCCAGTCGCACCCCCCGCCCCCCGGCTGCAGGCAATTGCCATATGACTCCCTCCTCTCCTCCTCCTCCTCCTCCTCCTCCTGCAGGGTACGCCCATCAAGTACGAAAGCAGCTCCTGCCAGTCGGCCATCAAACACAACGTCAAGTCCCTGATCACCGGGCCCAGCAAGCTGTCGCGAGGCATGCCGCCCATGGAGATGATGCCCGAGAACATGAAAGTGGTGGAACGCGGAAAACACGAAGACCCCAAGGCTGGAGAGATGCATTCTCGCCACACCTCGGTGGTCAGCTCGGGACACTCCGTCCTGCGGTCAACACTCCACGAAGCTCCCAAGTCTCAAGTCAGTCCGGGGATCTACGAGGATGCCAACGCCAGGAGGACGCCGGTGGGCTATCAAAGCATGTCCAGAAGTTCGCCCATGATGAACCGGGCTGAAGGTGGGTGGCCCTTCGCGGCTTCTGTGGCGGTCAGCGGGACGAGGGACGAAACAGTTGACCAACTGAGCTGCTCTGACTCTCAAAAATTCAGGAAGCCTTTTCATCAGTTATATTTCTATTTTCTTAGTGTTTCAGAATGGGTACCGATGGTTTCTCCCTGCAGATTGTTATACGGTTGGCCTTCAATTTACAAATAATTTGTTTAGTGAACTTCCCTTGCTAAGATATTTGTTAACTTCCCCAGATATTTGTTACGAGAGTCGTGCTCATTTTTCACCACCTTTTTGTGACAGTTGTTAAACAAATCCCTGCCGTTACTGTTGTTGAATCGTTGGCACTGTCAAGCAAATCTGGAAGGAAGGGAGAGCGGGCAGGACATAGAGGAAGGAAGGGAAGAAAGGAAAGGGAAAAAAGATGAGAAGGGAGGGAAGGAGCCAAGAGCCTTGGTAGTACAGTGGTCTAAAGCACCCTGTTATTAAGACCAGCTGCCTGCAATTCGAATCTCGCCAAGGCTCAAGGTTGACTCAGCCTTCCATCCTTTCTAAGGTAGGTAAATTGTGGACCCAGTTTGTGGGGGCAATAAGCTGACTTTGTATAAATATACAAAAGGATGAAGGCTATTGCTTAACGCATTGTAAGCCGCTCTGAGTCTCCAGAGAAGGACGGCATATAAATCAAATTAAAAAAAAAAAAAAAAAAGGAGGGAAGACATAGAGGAAGGGAAGGAAGGAGAAGGGGAAAAGATAAGAAGGAAGGAGAAGAGAAGGAGGGAAGGAAGACATAGAAAGAGGAAAGGAAGGAAAAGATGAGAAGGAGGGAGGAAGGGGGGAGAGAGGGAGGAAGGAAAAGGAAAAGATGAGAAGGAAGGGGAAGGGAGGGAGGACATAGAAAGAGGAAGGGAAAGTGGAAAAGATGAGAAGGGAGGGAGGATAAGGATAAGGATAAGGATAATTTTATTTCTATACCGCCCCTCTCCCAAGGGACTCAGGATGGTGTACAGCCAGGTAAAACACAATTCAAATATCACAATTTAAATTTAAAAATTCTTAAAAGTATTACATTTAAGGACAAAATTAGCTTAAAAACCCCCCAAATTTAAGAACTCCGAATTTAAAACTCAATTATGAAGCTATGCCTGTCGGAAGAGCAGAGTCTTAAGAGCACAGTGGAAAACTCGGAGGTCAGAGATCTTGCGTATCTCCTTGGGGAGTTCGTTCCAAAGGGCAGGTGCCACCACAGAGAAGGCCCTCCCCCTGGGTGTCGCCAGCCGACATAATTTGGCCGACGGCACCCTGAGGAGTCCCTCTCTGTGGGAGCGTCCCGGCCGGTGGGAGGCTATCGGTGGCAGAAGGCGGTCTCGTAAGCACCCAGGTCCTGAGCCATGGAGCGCTTTAAAAGTGGTAACCAACATCTTGAATCGCACCCGGAAGACCACTGGGAGCCAGTGCAGCTTGCGCAGGAGAGATGTTACATGGGCGCAACGAGTTGCACCCATAATTACCCACGCGGCCACATTCTGGACCAGCTGGAGCCTCCGAGTGCTCCTCAAGGGGAGCCCCATGTAGAGAGCATTACAGTTGTCCAGCCGGGAGGTAACAAGGGCGTGAGTGACCGTGCGCAAGGCGTCCCGGTCCAGAAAGAGACGCAACTGGCGAATCAGGCGAACCTGATAGAAAGTCCCCCTGGCCACGGGCGTCATATGCTCTTCTAAAGACAGCCGTGCATCCAGGAGGACGCCCAGATTGCGAGCCCTCTCTGTGGGGGGATAGAGATTCACCCCCTATAAACGGGAAGGTGGACATAGGAAGAGGAAGGGAAGGAAGGAGAAGGGGAAAAGATGAGAAGGAAGAAGAGAAGGAGGGAAGGAAGACATAGAAAGAGGAAGGGAAGGAAAAGATGAGAAGGAGGGAGGGAGGGGGGAGAGAGGGAGGGGAAGGAAGGAAAAGATGAGAAGGAAGGGGAAAGGAGGGAGGGAGGACATAGAAAAAGGAAGGGAAGGTGGAAAAGATGAGAAGGGAGGGAGGGAGGTGAACATAGGAAGAGGAAGGGAAGGAAGGAAAAGGGAAAGAAGAGAAGGAAGGAAGAAAGGAAGGAAGGAAGGAAGGAAGATGGGGGATAATAAAACTGACAAGAGGGAAGTTCAAAAATAAAATAATAATAAAAATAAGAGTAAAGCAAAAATAAATATTAATTAAAAGGAATAAAGAAATAAAATATAATAATAATAAAAATAAAGTAATAATATATAAATTATTATTATTATTATTAATAATAAAATAAAATTAATTAATAATTATTAATAAATAATTAATAAATTATTATTATAATTATATTTATTTATAATTATTATAATTATTTAATAAATTATTTTTATAATTATTAATAAATAATTAATAAAATAAAATTATTATTAATGATAATAATAATAATAAAATAAAATGAACAAATTAACAAGGAAACGAAAAAGAAACGCGAAACTCGACGGGCAGCGGTCAATGGGCCCCTGGGTTGTCTCCTGCCATCACTCGTCTTTTGTGTTTCCATATTTCAAATCCAACCAGCCAGCCGACCGTTCTTCGGCGCTTCACGGTCCACCTGAGTTTTCCAGCGGCCAAAGCGGGGCGCAGAAGCGGCTTGCGTTCCCACAACCGCCAGCCAACTCTTAACCCGGGTTTCTTTTGCAGGCAACCTTTCTTCGGGGAAGCCCTTGAACCACGAGAGGAAGTCCACTTTGACGCCGACGCAAAGGGAGAGCGTCCCGGCTAAATCTCCGGTCCCGGGGGTTGAGCCCGTGGTCACTCACAGCCCCTTCGACCCCCACCACCGAGGGGCAGCCCCCGAGGTTTACAGGAGCCATCTCTCGCCTCACCTGGACCCGGCCATCCAGTTCCACAGAGCTTTGGATCCCAGTACGTACCATTTATTACTACTATTATTATTATTATTGCTTTTCTATACGTGGTCCTCGACTTACGACCGCAATTGAGCCCCAGATTTCCATTGCTAAATGAGACGACCAAGTCTTGCTCCATTTAACGATCTTTCTTGCCACCGTTGTTAAGCAAATCACCGCAGATGTTAAGTTAGAAGCACGGTCGTTAAGTGAAACCAGCTCCCCCTCCTCCCTTTGACTCTGCTCGTCAGAAGATCGCAAAAGGGGATCGTACGACCCCCCCCCCGGGACACTGCGACGGTCGTATATGTGAGTCCGTTGCCACGCATCCGAGTGTAAATCCCTCGGCCGCGGGGATGACTCAATGGTCGTTAAGTGTGAAAAATGGGTCCTAAGTTCCTTTATTTCCGTGCCCTTGTAACTCCAAACGGTCACTAAATGAACGGTTGTAAGTCGAGGATTACCTATACAGAATAAACGAGTTGGAAGGGACCTTGGAGGCCTTCTAATCGACATCCCACCCAACCCCGATCAAATAGGAAGACCAGGAAAAATCCCCGTCAATTACATGTGAATAAGGTTGAATAAGTCCCTTTTCTCATGCCGTTATCACTACAAACGGTCACTAAATGAACGGTTGTAAGTCGAGGAATACCTGTAACATAAGAAATATTGCTTTTTGTCTCTTGCCTAGTGCCTGGTTCCCCCTACTTAATGTATTCTGCTCTTCCTCGCCCAGCGACCGCCTACATGTTCCAGCGGCAGCTGTCGCCCACGCCGGGCTACCCCAGCCAATACCAGCTTTACGCCATGGAGAACACGCGGCAAACCATCCTGAACGACTACATCACGTCGCAGCAGATGCAGGTCAACCTGCGGCCGGACCTTGCGCGAGGACTGTCCCCACGAGAACAGACCTTGGCGCTTCCCTACGCAGGGGCCAGAGGTAGGTTTCCTTGGCTCAGGAGCAGCCTTCTGCAAAAACCAGGTTAATCTAGAACCTGGTTCGGCCCGTGGGATGCTTAGATCTGGTGCCTCTGCCAGCGAAAACAAGCTCCCAATCTCACGCAGCCCGCCCGAGCTCCATTTTTGCTGGGAGAGGGTTGCAGGAGGCCGGTCCCAGCCGAAAATGGAGATTTCCCTGGCACGGCACTCAGGCCGCCGCTATTCCAACGGATGCGCTAATTAAATTTTTATCAGGTCCGCCTGATTCGCCAGTTGCGTCCCTTTCTGGATCGGGACTCCTTACGCACAGTCACTCAGGCACTCGTCACTTCCCGCCTGGACTACTGCAATGCTCTCTACATGGGGCTCCCCTTGAGGAGCACCCGGAGGCTCCAACTGGTGCAGAATGCGGCTGCGCGGGGGATTATGGGAGCGAGGGGGCGCTCCCATGTGACTCCTCTCCTGCGCGAGCTGCATTGGCTTCCAGTGGTCTTCCGGGTGCGCTTCAAGGTTTTGGTTACCACCTTTAAAGCGCTTCATGGCTTAGGGCCAGGGTACTTACGGGACTGCCTTCTGCCACCAATAGCCTCCCACCGACCAGTTCGCTCCCACAGAGAGGGACTCCTCAGGGTGCCGTCGGCCAGGCAATGTCGGCTGGCGACCCCCAGGGGGAGGGCCTTCTCTGTGGCAGCTCCTGCCCTCTGGAACGATTTGCCCCTGGAGATACGAAGGATATCGGATCTCCGGGTCTTTCGCCGTGCCCTGAAAACTTTTCTTTTCCATCAAGCAGGGCTGGCGTGAAACCCCCCCCCACCCTTTTTTTTTTTTTTTTTAGTTTTTTAGCTTTTAATCTGTCAGTGGGTTTTAATTCGAATTGTTTTAAATTTGGGCCAAAGTATGTAATTCTTTTAATAATTTTAAATTTTGTATTGGTATGTGTTTTAGTTTTGGCTGTGCACCGCCCTGAGTCCACTAGGAGAAGGGCGGTATACAAATTGAATAAAATAAATGAATGAATGAATAAATAAATACATAAATAAATAAATCATGAGCCTCAGCCAAGCTTCAAAAGAAATCCAGATATTTATTAGGAGCTTCATGTCGGCACGTTCCAAGTGAAGCCAACTCTGACCCCATGTAATTTACGACCCAAACTTGACCCTGGTTCCCCCCTCCACCCCCTCAGGGTGTGTCATCAGTCACATTCGCCAACGGAGCAATTTCGCAGGTTGTAGTGATCACTCCCCTCTGGCCGCTGTGGGTAACCCTCTGAGACAGCCTTGAGAGAGAGATGTCTGGAATGTGCTTTTGTTTTCGGCTGCCGTGCTGCTTCGCCGTTTTCCCATCCCCCTCGCTTATGGCAACTGGAGAGGAGGCCAGGGATGCTTTGCGAGTTGACAGCCACAGACGCCCCCAACACGACATCAAGTTGGCCACGGCCACCCTGGCCACTCCCACCCCAGCTCCCTGAGGTCAAACATAACCCTGCTGTGGCCCTCAATGAAATCGAGTTTGACACACCTGATCTAGAACCGTTTTCGTAGGGCCCTTGCTGGAATTCTCTATCCTAGCTACCGGCTTAATCACCACTAGGCCGCATGAGTGGCCAACTGGTGTGCGTGTATTGGAGTGAACACACGGTCCCACTCGCACGAGCTTCACGGCCAGTCGTGGTCTGACTTGCACGAGCATAGTTGCAGGTGGTTGTGACCCCCCCACCCGCACGCACATCACGGATGCTTGGGGTCCCACAGGCGTGGGCATTGTCATGGGTCTTTCCTGCGTCACTCGTGTGAGCTTTGCTGGCGGTCTCGGCCCGACTCGCACAAGCATCTTGTAGCCCCACTTAGACGATCATCGTCGTGGGCACTTGCGGTCCCACTCGCGCGATCATTGTCACGGGGATTCGCAGCCCCACTCGTGCGAGTTTTGCGAGCGGTCGCGCCACGATTCTCACAAGCCTCATCACAAGCGCTTAGATCCCACTTACGTGAGCCTCTTTGCGGACACTTGCGGTCCCACTCACGGGAGCGTTGCCGTCATGGGCGTTTGCAGTCCCACGCATGCGAGCATTGTCGCGGGTGTTGGAAGGAAAATCCATCTGGTTCAGTTCCAAACCGGGAGAAAGACGCCGGAAATAAAATGGAGGCTGATTGGAAAGAAAAGTTCCCTTTATTGATGAAGCAGAACCACGAACCACATTTGGTTCTGGGACAGCTGAGCAAATGCTGAATAGGTGGACGGATCTTTATAGTTTCTGTAACTGTAAAGTTTGGGATTTGTGCAAGATGGGCTTTGGGTTTCTAAAAGGCTGTTGGGCAATTCCTATTGTGGCTCATGGCTTTCGTCCTGCATTGGATCTTGGGTGAGGGGTTGCTTGTTCTAATTCTATTACTGTTTTCGTCAGCTGTCAAATTTTGCCACGGGAGTTTCGAAATCTCCTGCCTGGAATGGATTTCTGCTGGCAGTGTTTGCTTTGCTTGTGAACGGAGCCATCTAGATAGTCGGCTTCCTCTTTCAATAAGCTCTTTATCTCCTTAAGTGCTGGCATCTGCTGTTAAGGAAGACTTGGGGGTCTGCTTTCTGCCTCTAAAAACATGTTTCTCCGTTTCTCCTTTAGGGAAATATAATAGTCTGCTTTTTTTTAATATTTCCCAAAATATTTCATTCCTCTGAGGGGGGGGCTTCCCACACAGGCGTGCGTGGCCGCATTCCTGCAAGTTGCGTGGGCGGTCACAGCACGACTCACACAAGCGTTGTCACAGGCGCTTACTTCCCCACTCGCGGGATGCTTGCAGCTCCACTCGTGCAAGCATTGTCACAGGTGTTCGTGGCTCCACTTGCGCAAGCATGATTGCAAACATGGGAGCTTGCACGCATGCGCACGTGTGCGGCTGCGCCCCCCCACAAAATCATCCCCGCTTTGCCACCTCCCCTTCCCGCTCCGGGCCGCCAAGCCAGAAAGGTTGGGGAACTCTGCTGTATCCGATGTTCTTGGTCAGCGGGGATTTTTAGCCAGGGTCAGAGGCAGGAGTGAAATGCTCCCGGTTCGGACCAGATCACCTGATCCGGTAGCGATGGAGGCGGATGGTTCGGAGAACCGGTAGCAAAAATCCCTCCCCCCCCGCCATGCCCAGCTGAGCTGCACAATCATCAAAGGGTTTTTTTTTTACTTTTAAAAGCATATTTTCTACAACCTCTTCGGCTGAAAAAATGCTTTTAAAAGAAAAAAAAAAAAAGCCTCTGATGATCGCGTCAAAGGCTTTTAAAAGCTTTTTTTCTACAACCTCTTCAGAGGTTGTAGAAAAAATGCTTTTAAAAGCCTCTGACGATCCCAGCTGAGTTGCCAGATCTGCAGAGGCTTTTTTTTCTTTTAAATGCTTCTGACGATCAGGCAACTCAGCTGGGATCATCAGAGGCATTTAAAAGAAAAAAAAGCCTCTGCCGATCAGGCAACTCAGCTGGGATCGTCAGAGCCTTTTGAAAGCATTTTTTTACAACCTCTTCGCTGAAGAGGTGGTAGAAAAAATGGTTTTAAAAGTAAAAAAAAATTGGCCAGACCCACCCAGTCACATTAACGCCCCCCCACCAAGCCACGCCCACAGAACCGGTAGTAACAAATTTTAGATTTCACCACTGGTCACCTCAAAGTGTTATTGGCTGGACCACTGACCGTCAGCTGTTTACAGGTGGTCCTCGATTTATGATCACAATTGAGCCCAAAATTTCCATTGCTAAGTGAGACAGTGACCGATCTGTTTTGTGACCATCACAACACACAGGTAGTCCTTGACTTATGACCCCAATTAAGCTCAATATTTCCGTTGCTAAGCAAGTCAGTGACCAATCCGTTTTGTGACCATCTAAACTCACAGGTAGTCCTCAATTTACGAGCACAACTGAGCCCAAAATTTCTGTTGCTAAGCAAGGCAGTGACAGATCTGTTTGGGACCATCGTCATAACCTTTGTCAGACCCTCTAATCTGGGTCATCAGTCCCCTTTTTTTGTGTCGGTCGTAACTTGGAACGGTCACTAAACAAGCCCTTTTTACTTTTCTTTTGGTCTTAATCCGTGTTGGCCTTCATTCCTTCCTCTTTCGACAAGGAATCATCGACCTGAACAGCATGGCGCCCACCATCTTGGTGCCCCACCCCGGGGGGCCAAGCACGCCCCCGATGGAGAGGATTACCTACATTCCTGGCACTCAGCTGGCGTTCCCCACCAGGCCTTACAACCCGCCCTCCATGTCGCCAGGTAAGGGCCAGAACAATGGACGTGCTGGGTTCAGGTCCAACACAGCTGAGGGGATTTGAGGGGGTGGGGGGGCAGATCCCCATTTCTGCTTCGGAGCAAAAGCTGGGCACATCTGCACAGGGCATCCCAGGATGAAATGCTTCATCGGATTTCACCTTGGCTGCCAATTGGATGGATGGACGGATGGATGGATAGATAGATAGATAGATAGATAGATAGATAGATAGATAGATAGATAGATAGATAGATAGATAGATAGATAGATGAGAAAGGGTGGAAGAGGGAGTAGAGAGAGAGGAGAGAGAGATGATAGATAGATAGATAGATAGATAGATAGATAGATAGATAGATAGATAGATAGATAGATGAGAGAGGGTGGAAGAGGGAGGAGAGAGGAGAGAGAGATGATGGATGAATGGATGGATATATAGATATAGATAGATGAGAGAGAGAGAAAGATGATGAACGGACAGACTGACAGAGATAGATAGATAGATAGATAGATAGATAGATAGATAGATAGATAGATAGATAGATAGATATAGATAGATAGGAGAGAGAGAGATGATGATGAACAGACAGACAGACAGATAGATAGATGAGAAAGGGTGGAAGAGGGACTAGAGAGAGAGAAGAGAGATGATAGATAGATAGATAGATAGATAGATAGATAGATAGATAGATAGATAGATAGATAGATAGAAGATTGTGAATGGATGGATGGATAAAGATACATAGCAATAGATAGATGATGGATAGATTATAGATTGATAGACAGACAGATAGATATAGGTGTGTGTGTGAATGTATGTATGTATGTATGTATTTACCCTGTTTCGGGAGTGAAATGCTACTGGTTCAGGCGAATAGGTAGTAAAAAATGCTTTTAAAAAGTTTTTAAAAAAAGGCTCCTACAATCAGAGCTGTGCCGTGCAATCGTCAGAGCCTTTTTTTTATTTTTATTTTTACTTTTTTAAAGCATTTTTTACTACCTATTCGCCCGAACCAGTAATAAAAAATGCTTTTAAAAAGTTTTTAAAAAGGTTCCCACGATCGCGCGCCACAGCTGCTCACCTCCCACCGCTCTGTTCTACTTACTTTCCCAAGCCTCCTTCTCGCGCTGCACTGTGCGTGTGCGTGCGCAGCTCGCATTTGGGGCGCACTGGGCATGTACACGCACAGCACACGTTTTAAACCGGTTCAGATTTCACCACTGCCCTGTTTCCCCGAAAATAAGACCTGCCCGGATAATAAACCCAATTGGGCTTTTGAGAGCATTTGCTAAAATAAGCCCCCCCCAAAAAATAAGCCCTCCCTGAAAATATTTAAACACATGTGCAGCTGGTCCCCGCCATTTCCTCTGCTTAGGGTTAGGGAGACAGAGCTGGAAATCAGGGGAGACGGCAAGAGGAGCCCCGTCTTGCTCCACGCGCCCCAAAATAATAAGACCTCCCCGAAAATAAGGCCGAGCACTTATTTCGGGGTTCAAAAAAATATAAGACAGGGTCTTATTTTCCGGGGAAACACGGTATCTACAGGTAGTCCTCGATTTACAACAGCCCGTTTAGTGACCGTTCAAAGTTATGTCACTGAAAAAGTGACTTACGACCATTTTTCACACTTACGACCGTTTCAGCATCTCCATGGTCACGTGATTTACATTCGGATACTTGACAGCTGACTCGCATTTATGACGGTTGCAATATCCCAGGGTCACGTGATCGCCTTTTGCGACCTTCTGACAAGCAAAATCAGTTTGGGCTCAGTTGTGGTCTTAAGTTGAGGACTGCCTGTCTTATAGTTAGCCCTCTCCTTACGACCGATCGCTTAGCAACTGTTTGAAGTTGCAATAGACCCCCCCAAAAAATGTAGAGGTGTTCCTTGACTTAACAATCATTCGTTCTGTGACCATTCAAAGATACAACGGCAGTGAAAAAAAGTGAATTGTGACCGTTTTTCACACTTAACGACCATTGCAGCATCCCCATGGTCATGTGATCAAAATTCAGTGAAGTTTGTCAACCGACTCATATTTACGACAGTTGCAGGGTCCCGGAATCACATGAGCCCCTTTTGTGTCCTAATGAGCAAACTCAAGGGGGAAGCCAGATTCACTTAACAACCGGGTTATTAACTTAACAGTTGAAGTGTTTCACTTAACAACCATTTGCAAGCAAGGTCGTAAAATGGGGCACAACTCTCTTAACAGCTGCCTCACTTAGTGAAATAAGTTTTGGGCCCCTTTGTGGTCGTAAGTGGAGGACTGCCTGCAATCCATCCGTTCTGTTTCTCTAAAGCCCTGTCTCTTCTCTTTTGCTCCGCAGGACACCCGTCTCACCTACCGGCCTCCGTAGTCGCCAGTGCGGAGAGGGAAAGGGAGAGGGAGAAAGAACGAGAGCGTGAACGAGAACGAGAGCGGGAGAGAATCTCGTCCACTCCCACGGATCTCTACCTTCGCCCAGGTGAGTTCCGGTTGCCTCTTCGTGCTCCCATCACCTCCTTTAGGGTAGAATAGAAATTCTTTTATTGGCCCAGTGTGACACAAGTGTCTCCGGTGCAGAAGCTCTCACTGTGCGTACAAGCAACAAGCGATAAACCACGATCGTAATCATAAAATTGAATCATCATAAATCAGAATTAGAATTCTTTATTGGCCAAGCGCGATTGGACACACAAGGAATTTCTCTCCGGTGCGTAAGCTCTTGTCCTAATTAAATCAAGCCAAGCTTCAAAAGAAATCCAGTTAATTATTATTAGAAGCCTCATCTCGGCATGATCCAAGTGAAGCCAACTCTGACCTCACTTAATTCTCGCCCCGGGCTACCCTTGTTTTCCGTCTGGTGACTCAGTTTCCCCACATTTTCCCAAGGCAACGAGCCGTCAGGGAAAGGAGGCAGCCACGGCTACGTCCGCTCCCCGTCGCCTTCCGTCCGGAGCCAGGAATCCATCCTCCAGCAACGGCCCAGCATCTTTCAGGGCTCCAACGGGACCAGCGTCATCAGCCCGCTGGATCCGTCCGCCCAGCTGCGCATCATGTACGTCTCCTTTTGCGTTCTCGGCTTTCCGCCTGGGTCGCGGCTGGTTTTCCTCGCCAGCGGAAGCGTCTCTAAAATCTGATGGGGCTGGGAACGGGGGTGGGATGAGATTGGGGAAGGGCTGCAGGTCGTTCCTTGACCTACGACGCTAATGGAGCCTGACCGTTTAGAGTCGAATGTCGCCACGGTCCTAAATTAGGAGGGTCACCTGATCTTTTTCCAGCGGTCGTACAGTGGATGCTGTGGTTGTTAAGCAAAGCCATGGTGTGCTATGGGGACGTTTGGTAACTTCCAGTTTTCTGCAGAACCGCTCCCTTCCTCCTTTTTTCCCCCTTCCTTTTTGTTTTCCATCGTTCCTCCCTCCCTCCCTTTCCCTATTCCTTTTCTTCATTCTCTCTTTTTCCTTTTCTCCCTTCCTTTCTTTCTTACTCCCCCTTTCTCTTATTCTCCTTCCTTCCCTTCCTCCGACCTTCCTTCCTCCCTCCCTCTTTTTCTCCTTCTTTCCTTCCTTTCCTCCCTCCCTTTTTTCTCCTTCCTTTTTGTTTTCCATCCTTCCCTCCCTCCCTTTCCTTCCTTTCCTATTCCTTTTCCTTCTTCTCTTCTTTTTCTTTTTTTCTTCCTTCCTTTCTTTCTTTCTCCCTCCCTCCCTTTTTCCTTTCTCTTCCATTTCCTTCCTTTCTTCCCTCCCTCTTTTTCTCCTTCCTTCCTTCCCTCCCTTTCACTTATTCTCCTTCCTTCCTTCCCTTCCTCTGCTCTTCCTTCCTCCTTCTCTCCCTCCCATTTTTCTCCTTCCTTTGTTCCCTCCCTCTTTTTCTCCTTCCTTCCTTCCTTTCTTCTCTACTTCCCTCCCTCCCTCCCTCTCTCAGCAACTCATAACTCCGGTGTCAGCGTTCCAAATTATGCTCTTCTCTTGTAAAGCCAAGGACCCCTGTAGTTCCCTCTTAGACTTAGACTCAAAGGCCCTCACCTGGGGCCTTTTCCCCAGAAGGGACCTGATGGATGTCTCATCGGAGCTGCTCAAGCCCCCCACCCCCGGCCTCTGCCCCAACCTCCTCCTTCGCGGTTGCAGAAAACACTAAACACCTCGGACTATATATATAATCCTGGAAAACGTTGTGCTCTCCTCCCTGCTCTCCTCTCTCTCTCTCTCTTTTTTTTCTCCCCTCTCTCAATCCTCCTTTCTTTCACCCAACAGGCAGCTGCCCCCCGGCGCTCCCTCCATCACCCAAGGCCTGCCATCCTCCCGCTACAGCACCGCCGCCGACGCATTGGCTGCTCTGGTGGACGCAGCCGCCTCCGCCCCGCAGATGGAAGTGGCCAAGTCCAAAGAGGGAAAGCACGACGGCGGCGGCCGGATAGAGGAGAACCCGGGGCGCAGGTCCTCGGTGGTCAGCGAGCAGCCGCCGCCACCTCCGCCACCGATGGAGCAGAAGGCGCTGGACGGGGAGAAGAGGGGAGCTTCGGGTCCTTATGTCTCCTCAGCTTCGGCGACTTTCTCCGCCAGCAAATCCCAGAACCTGCCGTCTTCAGCCATCTACTCCGAGGCCGGGAAAGACAAAGGGCCCCCCTCCATCTCGAAGTACGAGGAGGAACTCCGCACGCGGGGCAAGACCACCATCACCGCCGCCAATTTTATCGACGTGATCATCACGCGACAGATCGCCTCCGACAAGGACGCCCGCGATCGCGGCTCGCAGAGCTCGGATTCGTCCGGCAGCCGTAAGTCGCTTTCCCTCATCCGTCTGAGTGGGGTTTTTTTGTCTTTTTTATTTTTCTACTTGGGTGGTCAGAGGGACAATTAGGGGATGGAATACAGGGAGTCCTCGATTTATGACGGTTCATTTAGTGACTGAAGTTACAACGGCCGTGAAAAAAGTGAATTAGGACCGTTTTCCACACTTACGACCGCTGCAGCATCAGTCACGTGATCAAAAGATCAGACGCCGGGGAACCAACTCATCTTTATGACGGTCGCAGTGTCCCAGGGTCACGTGATCCCTTTTTTGTGACCTCCTAACTAGCAATTCTGGGAGTTGAAGTCTTAAATCAGCCAAGCTGGGGAATTGTGGGAGTTGAAGTCCACCCATCTTAAAGCAGATTGGCTAAGAATTCTGGGAGTCGAAACCTGTACTGGTTAAAATTCCTAAAGTTTGAGAAACCAGATTCCTACAGTTGAAACCTACCAGGTTAGGAAAAGGACGGGGTCTATTCCGGAATAAGATTGTCAACAGCAGTGGGTTTCACAAATTCTTACCACAGGTTCACCCTCCGTGTACATACTCGCTTTGGGCGTGCGCCTTTCGCACATGTGGCCAGCCTTCCACGCATGTGCTTTTCTCGTATGCGTACCTTTCATGTATGCGCCCGGCCTCGAAAACAGAGGTGGTTTCAGCAGGTTCTGACCAATTCTGGAGAACCGGTAGCGGAAATTTTGAGTAGTTCGGAGAACCCGTAGTAAAAATTCTACTCCATCTACTCTCTGCCTCCCAAGTCCCAGCTGATCGATAGGAAATGGAGATTTTGCAGTATCCTTCCCCCTGGAGTGGGGTGGGAATGGAGATTTTACAGTATCTTTCCCCCTGGAGTGGGGTGGGAATGGGGATTTTACAGTAACCTTCCCCTGGAGCAGGGTGAAAATGGAGATTTTATAGTATCCTTCCCCTGGAGTAGGGTGGGAATGGGGATTTTACAGTAACCTTCTCCCTGGAGTGGGGTGGGAATGGAGATTTTACAGTATCCTTCCCCTGGAGCAGGGTGGAAATGGAGACTTTATAGTATCCATCACCTGGAGTAGGATGGGAATGGAGATTTTACAGTATCCTTCCTCTGCCAAGCCCACCAAGTTACGCCCACCAAGCCATGCCACACGCCCACTAAGCCACACCCACAAAAAATTTGAAACCCACCACTGCTAAAAAACGTGGCTAAATAGGGACAGCATTACGCCGGGGCATGGGCCCACCTGCAATCGCCGCTACCAGTTTGTTCGAACTGGTACGAACTGACTGAATGCCGCCTCTGATTGTCAAATCGTGCAGAGTTTCCTGGACTGAAAAGCAGCATAAACCCCCTTCTAAATCTCCCTCGTCTTTCCTTCCTCTTCCTCCTCCCCAGTATCCTCGTCTTCGCACCGCTACGAGCCTTCGAGAGACGCCATTGAGGTGATCAGCCCCGCCAACTCCCCAGTCCCCGCTCAGGAGAAGATGTCCCCTTACCAGCAGGAGCCCCCCAAAATGAACCCAGGAGAAAGTAAGTTTTCCCAGGAGGGAGAATTCGGCTTCTGTTTTTCTTTCCCCACTTGCAAAATTGGGCTGCTCAGATTTATAACCTAGAAATCCCAGGGCTGTAGGGGGGACCTCAGAGGTCCTCTAGTCCAGCCCTCTGCTCAAGACAGGAAATTTTGATACCATCCCAGACAAATTTATTTATTTATTTATTTATTTTATCATATTTGTATACCGCCCTACTCCCGAAGGACTCAGGGCGGTGAACAGCCAAAATAAAATACAAAGACATACAAAAGTTTAAAAAACTATTAAAAACAGATTAAATAATTTAGGCTCAAAGAACAAATTAAGACATCCAATTTATCTAAAAAACATTTAAAACCCAATTTAAAAGCCAATTTAAAAGGGAGAGTTAGGCCAGACCAGCCTGTTGGAATAAAAACGTTTTTAGGGCGATGTGTAAGATGCGTAAGAAATGAATTTCTCTTAAGATTTGAGACCAAGCTACAGTAGTGGCCAAAATTGTGGAAACCTTTTTGGGAAAAGTGCATTGTCTAAAACTAGCTAATAACACCCCTATTTTTTGGAGTAGTACCATAAAATTATGTATCAATGGAAAGATAATTTAACCAAGAATGTAATGCAATAACTTTTATGAAGGATTTACTATGAAAATAGCAGTTACAGTAGAAAGAGGAAAAGTGAAACACGTCGAAAAACGAGATATACAAAAATGATCCCCATAGAAAAAACGAGATATACAGAAATGATCCCCATGTCAGTTAATCCTTAGTTGGGTAACCTTTAGCATGAATGACGGCCTTACATGGAGGGAACCAAGTCTGTTAGTTCTGCAGCTGTTATAGAGTGAAACTAAGATTGAATGATGGCTTCTGTTAACTGGGTTTTATTGCTGGGTCACTTCTGACTAACAAGTTTCTTTAGTCGGCTCCATAGATTTTCCATTGGGTTAAGATCTGGGCTATTCCCAGGCCATTCCAGCAGTGAAATAGGATTCTCTTGAAACTCCAAAAAAACAAAAAAGTGGTGTTATTAGCCATCAAACCTCTAATATACACTTTCCCCAAAAGGTTCATTATTAGTTGAATCATTAAAAATATTATAGTATAAATAGCTTTTCTTCCCAGAAAAGCAATTGACTATTAAGAGCCTTGGTAGTACAGGGGTTTAAGGCACCCTGTTATTAAGCTGGTTATTAAGACCAGCTGCCTGCAATTACTGCAGGTTCGAATCTCACCAGGCTCAAGGTTGACTCAGCCTTCCATCCTTTCTAAGGTAGGTGAAATGAGGACCCAGTTTGTGGGGGCAATAAGCTGACTTTGTATAAATATACAAAAGGATGAAGGCTATTGCTTAGCGCATTGTAAGCCGCCCTGAGTCTTCGGAGAAGAGCGGCATATAAATCAAATAAAAAAAAAAAATTAAACAATGGGGTATAAATTTAGAAATGAAAAGTTTAGTGGAGTATGAAGAATAAGAAATACATGTTTGCCCGTAATATCTGGTAGAAGAGATAGGAAAAGGGTTACAGTAAAGAACTGTGGAAGGGAAGAAGAGAAGGGGGGGGAAATGCATCTTGTGCCTGTGTCAAGTGCCCACTGTGGCCACGCCTACCCTGGCCACCCCCAACTCCCCCCCCACCCCAGCCCTCCGAGGTCAAACACAATCCTGATACGGCCCTCAATGAAATCGGGTTTGACACTCCTGACTAGGTGGCTCAGTGGCTAAGACGCTGAGCTTGTCGATCTGAAAGGTCGGCGGTTCGAATCCCTAGTACAGGTCTCCTTCGTGAGCAGGGGGTTGGGCTGGATGACCTCCAAGGTCCCTTCCAACTATGTTTCTGTTACTCCTGGTTTAACAAACCTCTCTCCCCTTCCCTTTGGGCCACGCAGGAGACTGCGGCCGCCAGTACGAGGGGTCCAGCCATCCTTACAGACCCGCGCAGGATTCGCCCTCGCCACAGCAACCGCCGTGCCAGCAGCAGCCCCAGGCACCCCCAGCACCACAGACGGCCCCTCCACCCGTCCAGACTCACCGTGTGATCACCTTGGCCGACCACATCTGTGTAATTTGCACTTTGGAGCGTCCATTTTTGAGGGGTAGGTAGAGAGATAGATAGATATAGAAATAGATAGATAGATAGATAGATAGATAGATAGATAGATAGATAGATAGATAGATAGATAGATAGATAGATAGATGTAGGTAGGTAGGTAGGTAGGTAGGTAGGTAGGTAGGTAGGTAGGTAGGTAGTAGGTAGGTAGGTAGGTAGGTGGATGGATGGATGGATAGAAATAGATAGAAAGAAAGAAATGGATGGATGGATAGAGATAGATAGATAGATAGATAGATAGATAGATAGATAGATAGATAGATAGATAGATAGATAGATAGATGATAGATAGGATAGATAGATAGATAGATAGATAGATAGATAGATAGATAGATAGATAGATAGATAGATAGATAGATAGATAGATAGATAGATAGAGAAACAGACAGACAATAGATGGATGGATCGATGGATGAATGGACGGACGGACGGACAGATGAAGATAGGTAGGTAGGTAGACACACACATGGATGGATGGATAGATAGATAGATATAGGTAGATGGATGGATAGAGATAGATAGATAGATAGATAGATAGATAGATAGAATAGATAGATAGATAGATAGATAGATAGATAGATAGATAGATAGATAAGCAATAGAAGGGAATATTTGCTGCTCAGGGTTGAACTGTGGCATTCCTATTGCTCTGTGGTTTCCTTGCAGACGTTTCAGGACCCAACTAGGTAACACCATCAGTGCTAGAAGGGAGGTGGCATTGTTCACTGCTTATAAACAGGTGGCTTGCCCTGTCAGTGTCGGTGGGACGGGTGTGGTTTTCTCCTTGGTGGTTCCTTAGTGAGGATTACTGTTCATGTCCCAGGTTGAGCAGTAAACAGAGACCAAATCCCCCTCCCTCCCAGCACTGATGATGTTCCCTAGCCCGGTCACGAAACGCCTGCAAGGAAGCCGCCGAGCTCAGACCCTGAGCTACGAATCTTCCCTCTTGTTTGAGAGCTAAAATAATAATAATAAAAAAAAATTCCTCTTGTGCGTTTCCTGCTTTGCCTCTCGATTCTTGCTGGAGCTTTGAAAAGGAAAGCAGGCTAACAGGTGATATTTCTCTCCCCATCTCTTTTTATTGGGATCTGCTCCTTCCTGGCCCAGCAAATCATCACGCAGGATTTTGCCCGCAGCCAGGCGTCCAACCAGCCTTCCCTTCCGACTCCCACCAGCACATTCCAGACCTCGGCTCTGACCTCCGTCACCACGACAAACCGGGCCAAGGCTTCGAACCGCTACAGCCCTGACATCCAGGTGCAAGCCGCCCCCCACCAGCGCCCGGGGTCCCGGATGTCCCCCGAAAACCTCTCTGAGAAAAGCAGGGGCAGGTAACCTCCCCTCCTTCCCTTCCCTTCTCTTCTCTCGTCTTTCGGTTCCTGGTTCTCTTCTTCCGTTCCTTTCCTCCTTTCTCTCCTTCTTTTGTTCTTTCTCTCAATGTTGTGTTTCCTATTCTCTTCTTTCTTTCTTTTTTTCCTTCCTTCCTTCCTTCCTTTCACCCTCTGACGTGTCTCTCTTTCCTCTCTCCCTCCCTCTTGTCTCTTCTTTTTAATGTCCTGTCATCTTTCTTCCTTCCTTCCTTCCTTCTTTCCTTCCTTCCGTCCGTCCATCCTTCCTTCCTTCCTTCCTTCTCCCTCCCTCCCTCCTTCCTTGTTATTTTCATTCTTCCCCCTTCCCTCCCTCTATTCCTTCCTTCTTCCCTTCCTTCCTATTTTCCTTCCTTCTTTATATTCCTACCCTTCCTCCCTCCCTCCCTTTTTATCCTCCCTTCCTTCCTCCCTCCATCCCACTTTTTCTCCTTCCTTCCTTCTTTCCTCCCTCCCCTTTTTCCTCCCTTCCTTCCTGTTTCCCTTTCTACTTTTTTATTTTCCTACCTTCCTTCTCTCCCTCCCTCCCTTCTTCATTCCTTCCTTCCTCGTTATTTTCATTCTTCCCCCTTCCCTCCCTCTATTCCTTCCTTCTTCCTTCTTATTTTCCTTCCTATCTTATTTTCCTTCCTTCTTTATTTCCCTACCCTTCCTCCCTCCCTCCCTTTTTCTCCTTCCTTCCTTCTTTCCTCCGTCCCTTTTTTCCTCCTTCCTTCCTGTTTCCCTTTCTACTTTTTTATTTTCCTTCCTTCCTCCCTCCATCCCTCTTTTTCTCCTTCCTTCCTTCTTTCCTCCCTCCCCTTTTTCCTCCCTTCCTTCCTGTTTCCCTTTCTACTTTTTTATTTTCCTTCCTTCCTTCCCTCCCTCCCTTCTTCATTCCTTCCTTCCTCGTTATTTTCATTCTTCCCCCTTCCCTCCCTCTATTCCTTCCTTCTTCCTTCCTTCCTATTTTCCTTCCTATCTTCTTATTTTCCTTCCTTCTTTATTTCCCTACCCTTCCTCCCTCCCTCCCTTTTATTCCTTCTTTCCTCCGTCCCTTTTTTCCTCCTTCCTTCCTGTTTCCCTTTCTACTTTTTTATTTTCCTTCCTTCCTTCCTCTCTCCCTCCCTCCCTCTTTTTCTCCTTCCTTCCTTCTTTCCTCCCTCTCCTTTTTCCTCCCTTCCTTCCTGTTTCCCTTTCTACTTTTTTATTTTCCTTCCTTCCTTCCCTCCCTCCCTCCCTTCTTCATTCCTTCCTTCCTCGTTATTTCCATTCTTCCCCCTTTCCTCCCTCTATTCCTTCCTTCTCCCTTCCTATTTTCCTTCCTATCTTCTTATTTTCCTTCCTTCTTTATTTCCCTACCCTTCCTCCCTCCCTCCCTTTTTCTTCCTTCCTTCCTCCCTCCATCCCTCTTTTTCTCCTTCCTTCCTTTTTTCCTCCGTCCCTTTTCTCCTCCCTTCCTTCCTGTTTCCCTTTCTACTTTTTTATTTTCCTTCCTCCCTCCTTCCATCCACCTGCCCCACTTTATTGCAAAAAAAAAATGTGAATAGCTCCTTAGATTGTCTCTGTAAACTGCTTATTCTCTCCTCAGGATATCCTTAGGCTGGCCTGCGAATATATTCAGAAGCTACGGGCTGACGTGAGCGGGACCAGCCTCCTTGCTGCTCTGAATTGGAGTTTGGGACAGCCTCTCCGCCGTGGATATCCACGGCAGCTCTTCATCCTGATGGATTCCAGCGTAGAAAACCCAGGCAAGGTTATTGAGCTAGTCAGGAGACAAGCAAGCACTGTCAGGTACGAAGTTGTTTTAACTGGCCTCAAAAACTTTGGGCTTTTCTGTTCCCAGGCTACAAATTTATCTTCCCAGATGCCTGGCCCTAGAAACACCTTGAGGAAGAGAACAGTTCCATATTGTGAGTGTCAAGTTTCCAAAAGATGCCCTAATAAATTCATGAGCCATGATCCAAATTTCAAAGGAAATATAGTCATTTATTAGGAGCAACATTCCGGCAATACTCGGATGCAGTTAGGACTGATCCTACGTAGATTTACGTTCCCCTATGACTCTGTCTCTCCCCTCCTCTCTGGCCATGTCATAAATCACATTCTCCAATTAACCACTTTGGCTGGCTGTGAAACCTAACACCCTCCTTCTGATTGCGGTCAGAAAGAATGTATGGAATTCACTTCAGTTCTCCCTCCCTCCTGCTCATGGCAACTTGAAAGCTTTGCAAGTTGACATTGAGCTTTAAAAGTCAACAGATACCTGCCACAAACAACTCAACCTGGAGTTCAAAATAAACCACACTGAAAACTTGTAGAACCAATTTGGGAGAGAACTGAGGGGGGACCTTCCTCCCTCCCAAATATGGGCACAGCGGGGTATACTTTCAAACCTGGAGGGGGAATCGCAAGAGCATCTTCCAAATGATGTGGAATTTGCCATTGTTGTCAATATACAGCCTCCTGCTACGTAACTAAGCTCCGTTTCATGCTGAATGAACTAAATTATTTATGTATCTTAAATAGAAAACTATCTTACGATAGATTTTTACCCCAAAAGTTTTTTATTAAAATAAATTCGATAAAAATCAAAAAAATCCGATTTAAATCAAAAAAATCTGATTTTTTTGATTTTTTTTAAAAAATCATTGATTTTTATCCACCCTGCCCACAAGTGCTTTGTCGCTGCCTTTTCTCATGTTTTTGTTTTAAACATCCTGGTCTAGTTTACAATCCTGAGATCTCCTTGTGGTCTCCCATCCAGCTCGACTTCATCTCGACCCAGCTTGGCCAGATGCTGCCAGTTGTGACTCCCAGGCCAACATTAATCATTTTTGCTTCCATTTCTTTATCCTGATGCCAATTTCTGTGCTTTTCTCTTCAGTTTGAACTCAAAACACCCCAGCCAATTAGAAAAATTGTTTTTTTCTCCCTGACTTATCTTGGAAAGAGATTTTCCTCTCTTTTGCCAAGGGGCATTTTGTGTGGTGTGTTGCAAGAGCTTCTTGGTTTTTTAGTGATACGTCTCTATTTTGCAGCTGCTCAGTAGAAGGAGAAACCGGAGGCGAAGGCGTGCTACTGTCCGTGCATCGCAATTATTAATATCCCCAGAGGTCACATTCCCAGGATCTCCAGCTGGTGCGGCTGCCAAAATTCCAGCTGTCCACTTGCCAAAACATGCAATGCATTTAAATCATCCCGACCTCTCCCTTGGGGGTGGGGGGGCAGATAGTAGGGGCAGCAGTTATCCACAGTATTGGATTCTCTTTGTTTCCTCCTTTTCTTCTTTTCTTTTAAAAAGAGCAGACCAGGCAAAACTGCATTCAGTTTGAGCGTTTGAGGTGCTTTGCTTTATTCTTGCTTTCCTTAATGGATTCCTCCTCCTTTGGGAGGGAGGGAGGGAAGAAGGAAAGAAAAAAAGGGAGGGAGGGAGGAGAAAGAAAGAAAGAGAAAGGGAGGGAGGGAGGATGGATGGAAGGAAAGAAGAAAAAGAAAGAAAGAAAGGGGGAGGGAGGGAAGAAAAAGAAAGAAAAAGGAAGGAAGGAAAGGGAGGGAGGATGGAAGGAAAGAAAGAAAGGGAGGGAGGAAGGAAAGAAAGAAAAAGGAAGGAAGGAGAGAGGATGGATGGATGGATGGAAAGAAAGAGAATGAAAGAAAGAGGAAGGGAGGAAAGAACGAAAAAGGAAGGAAGGAGAGAGGATGGATGGATGGAAAGAAAGAGAGAGAAGAAAAGGAAGGAAGGAAGGAAAGGGAGGAGGGGGGATGGAAGGAAAGAAAGAAAGGAAAGAGGGTAGATGGATGGAAGGAAGAAAGGAAGGAAAGAGAAACAATTGATCAGAGTCACTTGACTGAGATGGGCAGCTATTGGAGTTATAGCAAGAAATAGATGATACGTAAATGATGTCAGAGAAGCGGGATGATATCTGGTCCTTTCCTAAAATTGTAGGAATTAGTTTGATGAGGAGGTACTACCAGGAGCTCAATCGCCCTTCTTACATTCTCTTTGTTTTCTTCTATTTTCCATTACTTCTTTCCCTTTGCTTCCTCCCAGCCTTCTCCTCTTTCCTTTGTTTCTTGCTTCATTTCTTGTTTCCTTCTTTCGTTCTTCCTCGTCCCTCCTTCCCTCAACTTTCCATTAATTTCCTATTCGCTCCTTCCTTCCTTCCTTCCTCCCTCCCTCCCTCCCTTCCTTCCTTCTCTCATTTTCCTTCCTTCTTCCGTTTCTCCCTTCCTTCATTTTCATTCGTTTCCTTCCCTCCCTCAATTCTCCTCTTTCCTTCCTTTCTTCCCTCCCTCCCTATTCCCATCTCCTTCCTTCATTGCTTCACCCTTTCTCATTTGATTTTCTTCTTTTCTTCTTCCTTCCTTCCTTCCCTTCCTTTTCCTTCCTACCTTCCTTTATTTTTCTTTTTTTTAAAAAAAATGATTTATATGCCGCCCTTCTCCGGAGACTCAGGGCGGCTTACAATGCGTTAAGCAATAGCCTTCATCCTTTTGTATATTTATACAAAGTCAGCTTATTGCCCCCACAAACTGGGTCCTCAATTTACCCACCTTAGAAAGGATGGAAGGCTGAGTCAACCTTGAGCCTGGCGAGATTCGATCTTACTTTAATTGCAGACAGCTGGTGTTAAATTACAGTGCTTCTGTCTGTTGAGCTAAACCAGGCTCCTGGTTTTTATTTCCTTCCTTCTCTACCTCACATCCTCCTCTTTTCTTTCTTTCTTTCTTTTCTTTCTTTCTTTCTTTCTTCCTCTATCCCTCCATCCCTCCTTCACCTCATTTTCACTTTCTCATTTTCCTTCCTTCTTTCTTTCCTTCCTTCCTTCCTTCCTTCCTTCCTTCCTTCCTTCCTTCCTTCCTTTCCAATGCTTCCTTCTATTTCCAGTTCTCTCCTTTCTTCCTTCTTCACAGAGGCATCCTAGAAAATAACAATTTAATTTCCGGCCCTAATACCATATGAGAAAATTAACCCCTTTTAACAGGGCTCACCCATATTCGCGTGGGTGCACACAAATACCTTTTCAGGTGTGTCTGCCTTTGAAGGAATGGTAGGAATGCTTTACAGCTTCACACTCCTAGCTTAACACAATCACACAACATATAAAGTTTAGGCTTTTTTTCCCCCCTCGCTTAATAAAAATGGGAGGTTTAATTGGGGTTTCCTGTCCCTGCCGGAAAAAGGGCAGGCAATTTTTTTATTTTTAATCCTTGTTTCAAGGGATGAAGATTACCATAAATGCAGGCTTATCTTCCTTTTGGCTAAATACGGTAATTTCAAAAATCAAATTTTTACAACTCTATCATTAAGCAGCCTGGCTGTGGAATTACATCTGCAATGAATCACCTTTTTTTCAGTTTCTAAATCGCCTCCTTATTAAGCTCTTAACAACCGCCTGGCATGTAAATATTTAGTAGGTGATTCACATCAGCTTTTGAAGATACTTAAAAAGTCACCTTTTGGACAGCAAAAAGGGTGACGAAACAGACACACACAGAAAAGGATCATTATTCTGGGTTTAGGCTGCAATTCAAATCGGTTTCAGCTCCGATGATTTCATCTCCTTTTATTAGGGAGAACTATTACGGACTCTTTTAAATTGTGTTTCTTTTCCCCTTTGGACCCAACTAAATGAGAAGGCAGAATTGATAGATGGGGTCATGTCTGGTTCACGAGGGTGAGGGATTTTTATTCTTCTTATTGTTGTTATTAAAAACATCTGGTCTTGCAGAAAGTAAAAGAAGAATGACTTTTACTGAACAAGTGTTGGATTTGGAGTCCAAGTGCTTGGAGCGTGGTTGAAAACCCTTTTCGTGGAAAAGAAACAAAACAAGAGCGAGTTTTGGTCCGGTGGTTAAGGTAGGCCGGGCTCAAAACCAGGAGATGTGAGTTCTAGTTCAATGTTAGGCACAAAAGTTTGACTGGGTGATTTGTGACCAATCACCAGGAGATGGTGAGTTCTAGTCCTGTCTTAGGCATGAAAGCCGACTGGGTGACTTTAGGCCAATCACTAGGAGATGGGAAGTTCTAGTCCTCTTTTAGGCATAAAAGTCGGCTGGGTGACTTTAGGCCAATCACCAGGAGACGGTGAGTTCTAGTCCTGTTTTAGGCATGAAAACCAGCTGGATGAATTTAAGCCAATCACCAGGAGATGGTGAGTTCTAGTCCTGTTTTAGGCATAAAAGTCGGCTGGGTGACTTTAGGCCAATCACTAGGAGATGGTGAGTTCTAGTTCTGTCTTAGGCATGAAAGCCGACTGGGTGATTTTAGGTCAATCACCAGGAGATGGTGAGTTCTAGTCCTGTCTTAGGCATGAAAACCGACTGGGTGACTTTAGCCCAATTACCAGGTGATGGGAAGTTCTAGTCCTCTTTTAGGCATGAAAGCCGGCTGGGTGATTTGTGACCAATCACCAGGAGATGGTGAATTCTAGTCCTGCTTTAGGCATGAAAACCAACTGGGTGACTTTGGCCCAATCACCAGGAGATGGTGAGTTCTAGTGCCATCTTAATCCTGAAAGTCATCTGGGTGATTTTGGGACAATCACCGGGAGAACTGGGAATTCTAATCCTGCCCTTCACTCTCTCTCTCTCTCTCAGCCTAACCCACCTCACAGGATTGTCGTTGTGGGGAAAATAAGAGGAGGAAGGAGTGTTAGACGTGTTCATTGCCCTGAGTTTTTTTAAATAAAAATTATAAAGATTTGATATAAATCAAATGAGTAAATTACTAAACCATGAGATTCCAGAAGGATGAAGAGGG
Organism: Pantherophis guttatus; assembly: GCF_029531705.1. The sequence goes on from NW_026844137.1 coordinate 93,385, forward strand.
GATGAGGGATTCTGGGTCTGTCTGTCTTTGTCTCTCTTTCTCTGTTGCTCGCTCAATTAAAATTAAAATAAATATTTTTTATTTATTTCTTACAACCCTATGCCTTTTTTCCCCTCCCTGCTAGGGGAAAAAGGAGCTGCATCCTAGCTGTCAAGATGGACCCTTCTTTGCCGGTCATAGCAGAAGAATTGCTGCAAGAAATCCAGAAATCTTTCCGTGAAACTTCCCAGAGTAAGTGGTGGACATTTATCTACAGGTAGTCCTCAATTTACGACCGCAGTTATGCCCAAAATTCCCCTTGCTAAGCAAGACAGCTGCTAAGCAAGTTTTTTTTCCCCACTTTACGACTTTTCTTTGCCAAAAGGTGTTAAGCGAATCACTGCAATTATTTAAGTTAATAACACATCGTTAAGTGAATCCGGCTCCCTTATTGACTTTGTTTGTCAGAAATTCGCAAAAGGGGGGATCCCGCGACTTCCGGGACACGGCGACTGTCATAAATATGAACCATTTGCCCAAGCATCTGAATTTGGATCACGTGACCGTGAGGAGAACGGTCGTAAGTGTGAAAAATGGTCGTCAGTCAATTTTTTTCGGTGCCGTTTGAACTTCAGTCACTGCTGCCGGATTTGGGTTTGGCTAGTCTAAAGAAAAGAAGAATTAGTGGGGGGGGGGGATATGATAGCAGTATTCCAGCATTTGAGAGGTTGCCCCAAGGAAGAGGGGGTCAAATTATTCTCCCAAAGCACCAGAAGGCAGGATGAGAAGCAACGGATGGAAACTAACCAAAGAGAGAAGCAACCTGGAATTAAGGAGAAACTTCCTAACAAGTGAGGACAATTAACCAGTGGAACTGCTTGCCACCAGAAGTTGTGGGTGCTCCAACACTGGAGGTTTTCAAGAAGAGATTGGACAACCACTTCTCTGAAATGGTATAGGGCAGTGATGGCTAACCTTTTTGCCATCGCGTGCCAGGAAGGGGTGAGGTGGGGGAGGCTTGCCCGTGCATGTGCCCACACCCATAATTCTATGTGCCCCGCCACGCACATGCGAGCGCGACCCCCCTTTCCGCGCCCCCCCCACTCCTGGCACGCGATGGCTCGGTAGGCCCATTTTTCTTTCTCACCTGACTCCAGATCCTTTCTATGCATCTGGGGAGGGCGGAAACCACCCTCCCCAGATGCATAGAGAGGATCTGGAGCCAGGGAGAAAGAAAAACGGGCCTTCCCCTGCCCCCCCAGGCCCTCTTCTGGTGGGCCCAAAAGGGCCGAAAATCAGCTGACAGAGCTGAGCTGGCGTGCCAGGCAACATGACTCCGCTTGCCATGGGTTCGCCATCACGGTTATAGGGTCTCATGCTTAAGCAGTGGGCTGGACTAGAAGACCTCCAAGGCCCCTTCCAGCTCATTCTATTCTATTCTATTTATGACTACCTGCACTGCACTCCCCCCACCTCATCCCCGCCCCCGCCCAGACTCTCCTTAAAAACTGGCTGCAAAATAGACCTGCAAGGGAATACTTTCCAATCCCAGCTGGTGACCAGCAGAGAGTGCCAAAGTTCTGGAATGATTCCCTTTAAGGAGGTCACTTTGGCACGAGTGATTTTTCTCCCTCTCTCTCTTTCTCTCTCTCTCGGCGGCTGCTTTCAACAGACCAGGAAAAATGATTATGCTCTTTATCATTAGAAAGCGGATTCAATAAGCCACAGAATAAACAAATAAATAAAAATAATACAATTTATTATATTATTTATATATATAAAAAATAAATAATATAAAGCCTTAGTAAGGCCACACCTAGAGTACTGCGTCCAGTTTTGGTCACCACACTATAAAAAAGATGTTGAGACTCTAGAAAAAATGCAGAGAAGATCAACGAAGAGGATTAAGGAACTGGAGGCTAAAACGTAACGATGGACAGTTGCAGGAACTGGGCCTGGCTGATCTAGGGAAGAGAAGGACCAGGGGAGACAGGAGAGCATCTTCCAGTATTTGAGGGGCTGCCCCAGGGAGGAGGAAGGGGGTCAAGCTATTTTCCAAAGCACCCGAAGGCCAGGGAAGAAATAATGGATGGAAACTGAACAAGGAGAGATTCAACCTGGAAATAAGGAGGAATTTTCTGACAGTGAGAAACAATCTACCCATGGAACAGAAGTTGCCTTCGGAAGTTGTGGGAGCTTCATCACTGGAGGCTTTCAAGAAGAGACTGAACTGCCATCTGTCAGAAATGGTGCAGGATCTCCTGCTTGGGCGGGGGGTTGGACTAGATGACCTCCAAGGTCCCTTCCAACTCTGTTAATCTGTTAAATAAATAGGAGGTCTTCAGCAACCTAGCTAGGGGCATTCTGGGAGTTGAAGTCCACCCAACTGTTCGAGGTTGAGAACCACTGCCTTAGAGGCCTCTCCCCCACCCCCTTAAAAAACGCCATCCATTCTGAAAACTCTGCCGCAGGTCCCTTGTTCCTTTTGCCAGTTTTGGGGGGGTGGTAGGCTGGCAGTCTCCCATTTTGAGGCTTTTTGGGTGATACCCACCAAAATCCAGCCAGGTAATCTCAGGGCATCCCTTGTCCTCTTCTGCTTTAGAGCATCCGGCTGGGTTTTTCTTTTCTTTTCTCTTCTTTTTTTTTTTCTTTTCATCTCAACTCCGCAGTTGTTCCGTAGCCAAGCGGCTTGGCCAAATCCCCGAGGATTCTCAAATAGCTTTCAGGAACAAAGCGTTGCCCTATCCCTCGTGAGAAAAATGAGTTTCCGTCCACTGACGCTTCCCTCATTTTGCCCGTGTGATTGGCAAATTGCTTGCCAACTCATGAAATATTCTATTCGACTCTACCCTGTAAACAATATATTGAGCCGACACCTTTCTAAGACATTAATATTGATTTTTTTTTCTCCTCTCTCTCTTTTTTTGCAGTTTCGGATGAGCTTCTTCTGGCGTGAGTACTTTTGGCTGTTCTTGCTTTTTAATTCGTCTACTTTTTGTTTTGGAATGAGGACCTGAATCTAAAGCGGGATTTCTCAAGCTCAGCAACTCCATCTGAGGGATTCTGGGAGGGGAAGTCCACCCGTCTTAAAGCATACCAGTTGGGGAATTATACTTAGAATAGAATAACAGAGTTGGAAGGGACCTTGGAGGTCTTCTAGTCCAACCCCCTGCTTAGGCAGGAAACCGTACACCACTTCAGACAAATGGTTATCCAATCTTTTCTTTAAAACTTCCAGTGTTGGAGCATTCACAACTTCTGGAGGAAAGTTGTTCCACTGATTAATTGTTCTAACTGTCAGAGTTTCAATTCTGGGAGTGGAAGTCCACCCCTCTTAAAGCATTGCAACTGGGGAATTCTGGGAGTGGAAGTCCACCCCTCTTAAAGCATTCTAGCTGGGGAATTCTGGGAGTGGAAGTCCACCCCTCTTAAAGCATGCTGGATGGGGAATTCTGGGAGTGGAAGTCCACTCCTCTTAAAGAATTGCAACTGGGGAATTCTGGGAGTGGAAGTCCACCCCTCTTAAAGAATGCAGGCTGGGGAATTCTGGGAGTGGAAGTCCACCCCTCTTAAAGCATGGCTGGCTGGGGAATTCTGGGAGTGGAAGTCCACCCCTCTTAAAGCATGCTGGCTGGGGAATTCTGGGAGTGGAAGTCCTCCCCTCTTAAAGCATGCTGGCTGGGGAATTCTGGGAGTGGAAGTCCACCCCTCTTAAAGCATGGCTGCCTGGGGAATTCTGGGAGTGAAAGTCCACCCCTCTTAAAGCATGCCGGCTGGGGAACTCTGGGAGTGTGACTAACTTAATAACTGCAGTGATTCACTTAACAACTGAGGCAAAAACAGGGCAAAACCCACATAACAAATGTCTCACTTACAAAAATAAATAAAAGAACAGGGAAAATGGAGGGAAAGGGGGAAAGAGAAATGAGGATGGGTAGGGAAAAGTAAAGAAAAGAAAAAGAAGCATTGACTTCCAACTCTCTCTATTGCAGTAGAATAGGGCACTAACATCAAATCACAGCTTTTTGTTTTTCCATAATAATATGAACGAGTCATTTCTATGAAGATCTATCAATCCAATCTGTAAAACCCAGATTCAAAGTTATATTCTTTTCCACCTCAAGCACGAAATTCAGAAGCGGTTTCCATCTGGAAATGAAAGTTCTTTTCTTTAACCAGAGTAATTAGTTTTGTCATTTAGCCAACTCCATTGACTTCTGCATCCATTCTTCCATGGTAGGAATCGAAGTGTCCTTCCATTTTTGCGCATACAATCGTCTTGCTGCTGTCGGCATGTAATGTAGTGGCCAAAATTGTGGAAACCTTTTGGGAAAAGTTGTATTTTTGAGGTTTGATGGCTAATAACACCACTTTTTTTTTTGTTTGGAGTTTCAAGAGAATCCTATTCCACTGCTGGAATGGCCTGGGAATAGCCCAGACCTTCTTAACCCAATTGAAAATCTAGGGAGCCGACTAAAGAAACTTGTTACTTGGAAGCAACCCAGCAATAAAACCCAGTTAATAGGAGCCATCATTCAATCTTGGCTTCACATCATAACAGCTGCAGAACTAAAAGACTTGGTTCATTCCATGGGAAGACGTTGTAAGGCCATCATTCAGGCTAAAGGTGACCCAACTAAGGATTAACTGACATGGGGATCATTTTTGTATATCTCGTTTTTTCTACGTGTTTCACTTTTCTACTTTATACTGTAACTGCTATTCTCATAGCAAATCCTTCCTAAAAGTGATTGCATTACATTCTTGATTAAATTATCTTTCCATTGATATATAATTTTATGGTACTACTCCAAAAATAAGTGGTGTTATTAGCTAGTTTTAGAAAATGCACTTTTCCCAAAAGATTTCCACAATTTTGGCCGCTACTGTATAGTAGCAAAGTCTCATTTTTTTTTTCTCCAGTTCTTTTCCGTTAATCCCAAAAGGAAAAATTCTGGTTTCATTTCTATCTCCATTTTCAGGATTTTCTGTATTAGAGTTGTGAATCATATTCCAATTTTTATTTTTTTTGCTTTATCGCATGTCCACCTTCTTCATTCTTACACTTCCAACATTCATTTGACATACCTTTATTCGTCTTAGATATCTCGGGTTAAATATCAGTGATACATCATCTTATAAAAGTTCTCTTTTAAATAATAATTTAAAGTAATTTTTCAACCCTTAGTCCACATATTTTTTCCATTGTTCAAGCATCACATTATATCCAAAACTCCTTGCCCACTGAATCATACTTTTATTTACTTTTGTATTTTATAATATTTTATAACCTAATAAAAATGTTTTTTTAAAAGTGGGGGGAAACAAACAAACGTCTCACTTAACCACATAAATTTTGGGCTCAATTGTGGTCATAAGCCAAGGACTACCTGTGTAGGGTTTCCGGCCAGAGGAAACAATTCCACCCCACCCAATGCAGAGAAAGCTCCAAATTCAGATTTATTTATTTATTTATTTTTGCAAAGTCCATTTTGCGGCTTTTTGTTGTGGCTTCCGCAGAAGAGCCTGATCCGGGGTGTGAGGGTACACAAAACAGAGCTGCAACAGAGTGCACTTAGCTCTCATTCGTGCTGCAAAATATTCATTGGTGTATATAAATCCGCACGTGGCTTTCGTTTATTGCGTGCAGCTGTTGCAACGGTAGAAACGGCTTTTGCCTTTCGAGGGTTGTTTTGCGAGCGTCAGCTACGCAGACCCACAAACTAGGGAAGTGGTACACATGGGTTTTAAGGTGCACAGCAGAGAATGTGGCTTTCTGGGGTGCTCGGTCTCTCTCCGTTTCCTTCCTGGTAGCTCTCTTCTTGCAGAACTTTTAATTACACGAAGAGGTGAGGTGGACTGAAGAACATGAGGGCAAGGAAGTCAAGATGGCCGCCATACCGTTGAGCTTTGAGTGAATCAAGTTTTATATAAACAATATATATATATATATATTCTTACTTTTTCGTAGGTTTTATGTGTGTTTTTCTTTTAGCCAGGTTTTTCCTACGTAACCAAGATTTTTCTACAGCCCTAGCTCAGTGGAGTCACATTCACTCGATTCTGGGCTTTTTTTCTTCTGGCAGCCAGCAGGCCCTATGCTGCCTAGTATATATATATATGTGTGTGTGTGTGTGTGTTTTTCTTTCTTTTTCGTAGGTTTTATGTGTATCTCTCTTTAGCCAGGTTCTACCTACGTAAGCCAAGATATTATGCAGCCCTAGTTCAGTGAAATCACAATTCACTAGAAGAAGAAAAAAGAAAAAAAGAAAAAAAAAGAAAAAAAAGCCCAGAAACAGGAGGCTGTGAGTTCGATCCTATGTAGAGGCAGATATTTCTCTCTCTGGGCACAATGAGAATGTATTTGCTGAACAAAACTCTGCATTGGCGACAGGAAGGGGATCCAGCCATTAAATGCTCTGCTAGCTCCATTCAGTTGGCCAGATTCCACCCCGCAAAGGATTATGGGGTTGTTAAATGATGATGATGAAGATGATGATGAGAGACAGACAGACAGATACATAAATACATACATACATACATACAGTAGTGGCCAAAATTGTGGAAACCTTTTAGGAAAAGTGTATTTTTGAGGTTTGATGGCTAATAACACCACTTTTGTTTGGAGTTTCAAGATAATCCTATTCCACTGCTGGAATGGCCTGGGAAGAGCCCAGACCTTCTTAACCCAATGGAAAATCTAGGGAGCCGACTAAAGAAACTGGTTAGTCAGAAGCGACCCAGCAATAAAACCCAGTTAATAGAAGCCATCATTCCATCTTGGTTTCACATGATAACAGCTGCAGAACTCAAAGACTTAGTCCACTCCATGGGAAGACGTTGTAAGGCCGTCATTCATGCTAAAGGTGACCCAACTAAGGATTAACTGACATGGGGAACATTTTTGTATATCTTGTTTTTTCTACGTGTTTCACTTTTCTTCTTTATACTGTAACCGCTATTCTCATAGCAAATCCTTCATAAAACTTATTGCATTATATTCTTGATTAAATTATCTTTCCATTGATATATAATTTTATGGTACTATTCAAAAAAAGGGGGGGTGTTATTAGCTATTTTTAGAAAATACACTTTTCCCAAAAGGTTTCCACAATTTTGGCCGCTATTGTAGGTAGGTAGGTAGGTAGGTAGGTGGATGGATGGATGGATGGATGGATGGATGGATGGATGGATGGATAGATAGATAGATAGATAGATAGATAGATAGATAGATAGATAGATAGACAGATAGATCCTTTTAACGCAATAAAATTTAATTGGAAAGAAAAGATGTTTTAAAAAAGATTAAAAAATCAAAGTAGAAAGGCTAAATCCTTGTTTTAATTTTAAGAGTTGCAGACTTCAACTCCCAGAATTCCCTCAGGCTGGCTGAGGGAATTCTGGGAGTTGAAGTCCGCACATCTTAAAATCGCCGCTTTTGAGAAACTCTGGGCCGGATTAAAATGGGTGAATGAGATTTGGGGGTTTTCCTGAGAAATGGCCACCTCCCAAGCAGAGAGAGGCTTGTGTAAAGACCCTCAGTGCCCCCAACCTGCCTGTCCCACCTTCCCAAAGAGGAGGCCAAGGAAACCTAGCTTTGGTTTGGGAATTTTGCTCCATCAGTTTCTCATCCTTTTATTCCACAAAGAAGATTATCGGCTAATTTCTCTCGGCTTTCGAGACCCCGTCCATCTGCCGGGCATCGCTCAGGCCGGAGGTCCAGATTAAGGTCAGCGGTTCTGTGTCCTACGTGGCAAATCCTGTCCTGGCAGCCGAGATGGGATTGGAGCTATTCCCCTTCCATTAATAATAGAAAGTCGGATCCTGGTTTTCAATCAGTCCAGTTGCCTACCGGGGAATTCTGGGAGTTGAAGTTCATCGAAATTAAAAGACCTATCTAGACTTTCCACTTACAGGTTTTGACCTGAATTAAAACAAAAACAGGCATTTTACAGGAGCATCTGTCACTCGTTTGCGAAGGGCACACAGCCCTTCGTTAAAAATGTAAACAAATTTGATCGATACGTCAATACAGGTAGTCCTCGACATACAACGGTTCATTTAGCGACCGTTCAAAGTTACAATGGTACTGGGGAAAAAGAGACTGATGATCGTTTTTCCACACTTACGACCATGGGAACATCCCCGCCCCCTCCATGATCGTGTGATCAAAATTCAGATACTTGGCAACTGACTCATATTTATGACGGTCTTTTGGAGTGTCCCTTGGTCCCCGGATCCCCCTTTGCGACCTGACAAGCAAAGCAAAGAAGGTCAAAGTGTTTAAGAAGAGATTGGATAACCATTTGTCTGAAGTGGCGTAGGGTTTCCTGCCTAAGCAGGGGGTTGGACTAGAAGACCTCCAAAGGTCCCTTCGAACTCTGTTATACTATTCTATTCTAAAGTCCATGGGGAAGCCCGATTCACTTCACAACTGCGTTACTAACTTATCAACCGCAGTGATTCACTTACCAAATTGTGGGAAGAAAGTTCGTAAAATGGGGCAAAACTCACTTAACAAATGTCTCGCTTAGCAACAGAAAATTTGGGCTCAACTGTGGTCGTAGCCAAGGACAACCTGTAATTGGAAGCGACACTGCGAAGGAATGGCGTCTCGAGCAAGTTGTGGCATGCCTTTTTCTCAAGGTTGCAAAGCAGGGAATTTTGCTGAATTTCTCAGTTCTCATGAATTCCCTTGCATTCTCAGTTCTGCTGGATTTTTCAAGCAAACAGTTCTGAATTCTCAATTCAGTTGAATTCCGAATTTCCTAAATTCTCAATTCTTCCGAACTTTTCAAGCAGACAATTCTGAATTCTCAATTCAGTTTAATTCCGAATTTCCTAAATTCTCAATTCTTCCGACCTTTTCAAGCAGACAATTCTGAATTCTCAATTCAGTTGAATTCTGAATTTCCTAAATCCTCAATTCTCAATTCTTCTTAATTTTTCAAGCAGACAATTCTCATTTCTCAATTCACTTGAATTCCGAATCTCCTAAATTCTCGATCCTTCTGAACTTTTCAAGCAGGCAATTCTGAATTCGGCTAAATCCTGCTTGATTCTAAATTCTCAATTCTGCTAAATTTTGCAAGCAGGCGATTCTGACCTCAGTTTAGCTGAATTCCACTGAATTCTCCTCTCGATTCTGCTGAACTGTTCAAGTAGACGATTCTGAATTTTCAATTCTCCTGATATCTAAATACTCCGTTCTGCCAAATTTTTCAAGCAGACAATTCTGAATTCTCAATTCTGTTGAATTCTGCTGATCTCTCCTTAAAATCTCAATTCTGTTCAACTTTTCAAGCAGGCAATGTTCCTTATGTTCCTCGCTAGCCAAAAAAAACTTCTCTAGCCTTGCTTGAGTAGAAAAACAGAAGGCATCAAGTAAATCAAACCAACTTCTACATTTTTCTCATCGGTTTCCGGGCCAAAGTTGTTACTCATTGCCAGCCTCCAGAAATATGATTGCATTTCAAGCCCAGGTTCCTTCCGGTTCCTTCCTATGCAGTATTGCAAGTTATTTCGGTTCAGTTCCACCTTGCTTACCCCATTATATTCAAGGCCTCCCCACCAAGGAAATACAACGTGGTCCTTGCACATTCCCAATGCGAGGTCCTTCCCGTATTTGTGAGAGACTCCCCAGCAGAACCCTTCAACTCCTGGAGAAGAAATTCCTGGAATAACATCCCCCAAGTGACTAAAATAAATTACTTAGTCTTAGACTAACTTTATTGTCACTTTGAATGTACACTACCCGGCATACATTAAAATGAAATTTCGTTGCATGCAGTTCTCAAAGGGTCAAAGTAAATAGAATAGAATAGAATAGAATAGAATAGAATAGAATAGAATAGAATAGAATAGAATATTTAGAAGAATGGAAAAATTAGAATATTAGAATAGAATAGAATGGAATGGAATGGAATGGAATGGAATGGAATGGAATAGAGTGGAATAGAGTGGAATAGAGTGGAATAGAAAATTAGAATATTAGAATAGAATAGAATAGAATAGAATAGAATATAATAGAATAGAATAGAATAGAATATTTAGAAGAATGGAAAAATTAGAATATTAGAATAGAATATTAGAATAGAATAGAATAGAATAGAATAGAATAGAATAGAATAGAATAGAATGGAATGGAATGGAATGGAATGGAATAGAATGGAATAGAAAATTAGAATATTAGAATAGAATAGAATAGAATAGAATAGAATAGAATAGAATAGAAATAGAATAGAATAGAATAGAATATTTAGAAGAATGGAAAAATTAGAATATTAGAATAGAATATTAGAATAGAATAATATATAGAATAGAATAGAATAGAATAGAATAGAATAGAATAGAATAGAATAGAATAGAATAGAATATTTAGAAGAATGGAAAATTAGAATATTAGAATAGAATAGAATAGAATAGAATAGAATAGAATAGAATAAAAAAATAGAATAGAATAGAATAGAATAGAATAGAATAGAATATTTAGAGAATGGAAAATTAGAATATTAGAATAGAATAGAATGGAATGGAATGGAATAGAGTGGAATAGAAAATTAGAATATTAGAATAGAATAGAATGGAATGGAATGGAATGGAATGGAATAGAATGGAATAGAAAATTAGAAGAATAGAATAGAATAGAATAGAATAGAATAGAATAGAATAGAATAGAATAGAATAGAATAGAATAGAATATTTAGAAGAATGGAAAAATTAGAATATTAGAATAGAATATTAGAATAGAATAATATATAGAATAGAATAGAATAGAATAGAATAGAATATTTAGAAGAATGGAAAATTAGAATATTAGAATAGAATAGAATAGAATAGAATAGAATAGAATATTTAGAAGAATGGAAAATTAGAATATTAGAATAGAATAGAATGGAATGGAATGGAATGGAATGGAATGGAATAGAATAGAATAGAATAGAATATTTAGAAGAATGGAAAAATTAGAATATTAGAATAGAATATTAGAATAGAATAGAATAGAATAGAATAGAATAGAATATTTAGAAGAATGGAAAAATTAGAATATTAGAATAGAATAGAATGGAATGGAATGGAATGGAATGGAATAGAATGGAATAGAAAATTAGAATATTAGAATAGAATAGAATAGAATAGAATATTTAGAAGAATGGAAAAATTAGAATATTAGAATAGAATATTAGAATAGAATAATATTATAGAATAGAATAGAATAGAATAGAATAGAATAGAATAGAATAGAATATTTAGAAGAATGGAAAATTAGAATATTAGAATAGAATAGAATAGAATAGAATAGAATAGAATAGAATAGAATAGAATATTTAGAAGAATGGAAAATTAGAATATTAGAATAGAATAGAATAGAATAGAATAGAATAGAATAGAATAGAATAGAATAGAATATTTAGAAGAATGGAAAATTAGAAAATTAGAATAGAATAGAATAGAATAGAATAGAATAGAATAGAAATAGAATATTTAGAAGAATGGAAAATTAGAATATTAGAATAGAATACAATTTTTATTTATTTATTTATTATCAAATTTATATACCGCCCTTCTCCTGAAGGACTCAGGGCGGTGTACAGCCAAAGTAAAAAACATAGATACAAACATTAAAATACAGTTAAAAAGATATATATGCGCTTGGCCCCATAATTAAAAGAACAATAACAAACCTATTAAAAACATTTTTTTTAAAAAAGTGTTAAGCCAGCCCGGCTTGCTGAAAAAGAAAAGTCTTCAGGGCACGGCGAAAGGCACCGAGGTCATGAATCCTTCGTATCTCTGGGGGCAGTTGATTCCAGAGGGCAGGTGCCCCCACAGAGAAGGCCGCACCCCTGGGGGCCACCAGTCTACATTGCTTGGCCGATGGCACCCCGAGGAGACCCTCTCTGTGGGAGCGCACCGGTCGGTGGGAGGTCATTGGTGGCAGCAACAGTAGAATAGAAAATTAGAATACAATAGAAGGATAGAATAGAATAGAATGGAATGGGTCACCGCCTCCAATATACACTACATAAACATGACAGAATAAATAAATAAATACAAAATTATGCACCTACCCACATATATTACATGACACAGAGAAAGAACCGTCTAGTCCAATTTCATTGTACACCTGTTGTGCATTGACAATAAAGGTTTGAATTGAAATTGATTTTTTTTTTCCCTCTACAGGTAGTCCTCAAGTTACGACCACGGCGGAGCCCCACATTTCTGTTGCTAAGTGAGACGGTTAGTAAGTGTGAAATAGTAGAAAAGTTACTCGGCGTTATTTTGTCCCATTTTTTTTACGGCCTACCTTGCCACCGTTGTTAAATGGGTCATTGCAGCTGTTCAGTTAGTTACATGGTTGTTAAGTGAATCTCCCCCCCCCCGTCGACTTGGCTGGTCAGAAGCTCGCAAAATAGGGGATCTCGTGACCCCGGGACACTGCGACCGTCATAAATATGAGTCAGTTGCCAGGCGTCCGAATTTTGATGCTGCTGGGGATGCTGCAACGGTCGTTAAGTGTGAAAAACGGTCATAAGTCACTTTTTTCCAATTCCGTTCTAACTTCGAACGGTCACTAAACGAGCTGTCGTAAGTCGAGGACTACCTGTATTTTCCATTTATAGAAATTTAAAGTTCTGGGTTTTTTTGAGGAGGGGGGAGGCAATCTTTTTATTTTATTTTTATTTATTTAAATTTCCTGACGGCCCAGCTCACCACTGGGTCCCTCTGGGCGGCTCACAATATTAAAAAGATAAACCTATAACAAATAAAATACTACAAAGATACAATACACTATTATCGTAACACTGTTCTAGGAAGGAGCCATTACGATGGCTCTTGCATTTAGTCCCCAAGGCAGGCCCTGAACCTGTTTATTGGTGGTCCTTGACTTACAACCATTTGTTTTGCGACCGTTCGGAGTTAACAACGGCACTGAAAAATACTGTTTCTACACGTACGACCGTTGCAGAATCCCCGTGATCAAAATTGAGACACTGTTCTGCCCCAGCTACCGACCCCAAAGAACGCAGCACACACAAAGTCTGTACAAACCTTAGCTTACTAAATTAAATCAGTCTTTTTTTCAAACAAAGGCTGTTAATTAACTTTCTTAACAGCCTACAAGAATCCAAAGAATAAATAACCGTAATCTTACTGTGGTTGGCAGAAAGCCCAGAAGCAATTTGCAGGAAACTGATAAGAGAACTAAGATCAAGACGCGAAGGAGAGTGAACGAAGTTGTTCCCTGCAAATTGCCTCAGTCGTCGTCCTTCCTTAAATAGGCTAAGGGAGTGGCCAATTAGCCCCAAGCCTTACTCTCGAGGAGACCTCCTCCTGAGGAACCACTCCTGCCTTTTGGCAGCTCTGCGCGCCCATGCATCGAGAAGAGGCTCCTCCTCTTCGTCCTCTTCACCCATGGAAGCTTCTGGAGGTTCTGAAGGCCCTGGCTGAATCCCCGCCTCTGGCACCACATCTTCTCCAGCCTCCTCACTGTCCGACTCGAGCGCCAGCTGCACAGGCTGCTGGCGCAGCACCAAACCAGCCTCCTTGCTGTCGGAATCAGCTACTAGCAGCACAGGCCACTGACGGGCCACAATAGACGAGTGGCAACCGGCTCCTATTTATGACGCCTGCAGTGTCCCAGGGTCATGTGATCCAGTGGTGGGTTGCCTCCGGTTCAGTCCGGTTCTTGCGAACCGGTAGTAAAACTGGGGGGGGAAGCTCCGCCCACCCACCTGGATGTCATCATAGACGATCTGCGCATGCGTGCGATCCCGTCTCGAACCAGTAGTAAAGGTAAGTAGAACCCACCCCTGACGTGAATCCCTTTTGCGGGGAAGCCAGATTCACTTAACAACCACTTAACTGCAGTGATTCACTTAACAACGGCGGCAAGAATGGCTGTAAAAATGGGGCGAAACTCACTTAACAACTGTCTGGCTTAGCAGTGAAAATTGTGGGGCTCCCCCTTGTGGTTGTAAGTCGAGGACTAACTATGTTCCGTCGATAATCTTCTTTTTAAATGGTGAATATGTATTCTGAAGAAAGGCTGCCCCAGGTTTTAAAGGTATCTTCAGAACAAGAGGAGGGAGATGGTAAAATATTGGTTTCTCTTTTCCGTCTTCCTAGGCTGAGGTTCGTCTTTGGGACGTCTGTCGTCCCAGCTCTGGATTTGGTGGATCGTCAGTCGGTCACACGGTTCGTGTCTCCAAGCGGGAGGGCAGTATATCAGGTACGGCTCCTTCCTCTACCTGCCAACATACCTGTGCACGTCCTTTGAGCCCAATAACGGAAGAGCAGAAAGTCAGAATAGAATTAGAATTAGAATTAGAATTACCGTGTTTCCCCAAAAATAAGAAATAAGAGCCGTGGTGGCGCAGCAGACTAAAATGCTGTTAAGTAGCACCAGCTGCCTGCAATTACTGCGAGTTCGAATTTCACCAGGCTCAAGGTTGACTCAGTCTTCCATCCTTCCGAGGTAGGTAAAATGAGGACCCGGTTTGTGGGGGCAATAAGTTGACTTTGTATAAAAAAGAACACCGCTTTGGGGTGGGGGGGGCGAAAGCCCTACTAAGCAGGTATATACAAAAGTATGAAGGCTATTGCTTAACGCATTGTAAGCCGCCCTGAGTCTCTGGAGAAGGGCGGCATATAAATCGAACCAATTAAAAAATAAATAAATAAAAATAAGACCCTGTCTTATATTTTTTTTGAACCCTGAAATAAGTGCTTGGCCTTATTGCCATGCGTTCAAAAGCCCGATTGGGCTTATTATCAGGGGGTGTCTTATTTTGGGGGAAACAGGGTAGAATTAGAATAGAATTAGAATTTGGAAATAATAGAATAGAAAGTAGAAAATAGAATAGAACAGAATTTGAAAATGATGGAATAGAATAGAACAATAGAATAGAAAATAGAAAATAAAACAAGAGATTAGATTAGATTAGATTAGATTAGATTAGATTAGATTAGATTAGATTAGATTAGATGGGACCTTGGGGATCTTCAAATCCAACCCCCAACGATGGAAAGTGCAACCGTCATAAGTACATGCCAGTTGCCAAGCCTCTGAATTTCGATCACGGGGGCGCTGCAACGGTCGTAAGTGTGAAAAACTGCCCTAAGTCGTTTTTTTTTCCGGTGTCGTCGTAACCTCGAACCATCCTTAAACAAATGGCCATAAGTTGAGGACTCCTGTAGCCAGCATCCGAAACCTAACCTCGTTGGTTCAATGGAAGGAACCAAAGAGTGGGGACTCCCCAAATCCGTTCCCCAGCCTCGGGGTGTGTGTGTGCGCCGTGTTCCTCTTTCGAACTCGGCACTCTCCCTCCTCCCTTCCGACACCTCCCCGCCTTCCTCGTCCACGGCTGGCTGCTTTGCTTCCGTCCATTTATCTCCGTTATTCTATTTGGGATTTCGAGGTGATTTTCATCTTAATTACCCCCTCGTTCATATGGCAGCCCGCCCTGTAGGGTGGGAGTAAATGGATTAAACCTGCCAGGCTGAAAAAATGAGTTGTCGATCACAAAGAGGAGGGGGGGGAGCAAGAGAGACGGGTTCGTTTCACGGCGGACGAAAAACACGAGGACCGTATTGTGTCCCATGTGCCCAGGGAACTAAAATTCTCTCCCCAACTCTGCTTGAGAAGGGGAGCGCTGGATTATAAGGGGCTGCTGGGGGGGTGCTGGGCCAGTTTTCCTGCACCGATACCCCCCCTCTTTTTGGGGGGGATTCTCCTGTCTCCCCAGAGCAGTGTTTTCAACCTTAAGAGGGGTGGACTTCCACTCCCAGAATCCCCCAGCCAGACTTCCACTCCCAGAATTCCCCAGCCATCATAGGTTGAAGTCCATCTCTCTTAAAGCATGCAGGCTGGGGGATTCTGGGAGTGGAAGTCCACCCCTCTTAAAGGATGCTGGCTGGGGGATTCTGGGAGGGGAAGCCTGGCTGGGGGATTCTGGGAGAGAATGTCCACCCATCTTAAAGCATGCCAGCTGGGGGATTCTGGGAGTGGAAGTCTGGCTGGGGGATTCTGGGAGAGGATGTCCACCCATCTTAAAGCATGCCAGCTGGGGGATTCTGGGAGTGGAAGTCCACCCATCTTAAAGCATGCCAGCTGGGGGATTCTGGGAGTGGAAGTCTGGCTGGGGGATTCTGGGAGTGGAAGTCCACCCATCTTAAAGCATGCCAGCTGGGGATTCTGGAGTGGAAGTCTGGCTGGGGGATTCTGGGAGTGGAAGTCCACCCATCTTAAAGCATGCTGGCTGGGGGATTCTGGGAGTGGAAGTCTGGCTGGGGGATTCTGGAGTGGAAGTCCACCCACCTTAAAGCATGCTGGCTGGGGGATTCTGGAGTGGAAGTCTGGCTGGGGGATTCTGGGAGTGGAAGTCCACCCATCTTAAAGCATGCCAGCTGGGGGATTCTGGGAGTGGAAGTCCACCCATCTTAAAGCATGCTGGCTGGGGGATTCTGGGAGTGGAAGTCTGGCTGGGGGATTCTGGGAGTGGAAGTCTGGCTGGGGGATTCTGGGAGTGGAAGTCCACCCATCTTAAAGCATGCTGGCTGGGGGATTCTGGGAGTGGAAGTCTGGCTGGGGGATTCTGGGAGTGGAAGTCCACCCATCTTAAAGCATGCCAGCTGGGGGATTCTGGGAGTGGAAGTCCACCCATCTTAAAGCATGATGGCTGGGGGATTCTGGGAGTGGAAGTCTGGCTGGGGAATTCTGGGAGTGGAAGTCCACCCATCTTAAAGCATGCTGGCTGGGGGATTCTGGGAGTGGAAGTCTGGCTGGGGGATTCTGGGAGTGGAAGTCCACCCACCTTAAAGCATGCTGGCTGGGGGATTCTGGGAGTGGAAGTCTGGCTGGGGGATTCTGGAGTGGAAGTCTGGCTGGGGGATTCTGGGAGTGGAAACCCAGCCATCTTAAAGCATGCTGGCTGGGGGATTCTGGGAGTGGAAGTCTGGCTGGGGAATTCTGGAGTGGAAGTCCACCCATCTTAAAGCATGATGGCTGGGGGATTCTGGGAGTGGAAGTCTGGCTGGGGAATTCTGGGAGTGGAAGTCCACCCGTCTTAAAGCATGATGGCTGGGGAATTCTGGGAGTGGAAGTCTGGCTGGGGAATTCTGGGAGTGGAATGCTGGCTGGGGGATTCTGGGAGGGGAAGCCCACCCCTCTTAAAGGATGCTGGCTGGGGGATTCTGGGAACTGAAGCCCACTCCTCTTAAAGCATTTAGGCTGGGCAATTCCCAGGTTTGAAGTCCACCCGTCATAAATTCCCCAAAGTTGAGAAAGACCACTCCAGAGATAAGAGAATAAGATTTACACAATCCCAGCAAAGGTGAGCCTTTCTTCCCAGGTAATTCCAGCTTCCAAAACAACTGACGAAATCGTCTACTTCGCGTCTGTTATCTTGGTTATTGGAAATTCCTTTCTAAAAACGAAGCCTCCGTGGCCGCAGAGATAGGGCTCCGTTTTCCATGTGCCTATTTCGGACATCTTGATTCCTGTCCCCCCCACCCTCGTATAAGGTAGCACCCAGAGGTCGATTTCACACCCGTTTACAACCAGTTCGCCGTACGGCTTAGAAAATGTGGCTAAAAAGGACGGCATATCACCGTGGCCACGACCGGTTCGTGCAAACTGGGCTGAATGCCACCCTATGCAAGAGTGGGGGATAGGATCGCTGTCCATTGGCTGGGGTCTTGTTTGTTTGTTTGTTTGTTTATTGATTTGCATCCCACCTTATTTTTTTTGTACAAATAACACAAGGCAAGGAATATATCCTTCTTCCTCCTAGTTCCCCCACCACCACAACAACAACCCTGTGAGGTAGGTTAGGCTGAGAGAGAAGGACTGGACTAAATTTATACCAAGCCAGGTTGCGTGCCTAAGGAGGACTAGAGCTCACAAGTCTCCTAGTGATTGGCCTAAAAACACCCAGCCGGCTTTCATGGTTAAGGTGGGATTAGAACTCCCTGTCGCCTGGTGATTGGTCCAAACTCACCCATCTGGCTTTCATAGTTAAGGTGGGACTAGAACTCCTTGTCGCCTTGTGATTGGCCCGAAGTCACCGAAGTCATCTAGCCGGCTTTCATGGCTAAGGTGGGACTAGAACTCCCTGTCGCCTGGTGATTGGTCCAAACTCACCCACCTGGCTTTCATAGTTAAGGTGGGACTAGAACTCCTTGTCGCCTTGTGATTGGCCCAAAGTCACCGAAGTCACCAGCCGGCTTTCATGGCTAAGGTGGGACTAGAACTCCCTGTCGCCTGGTGATTGGTCCAAACTCACCCATCTGGCTTTCATAGTTAAGGTGGGACTAGAACTCCCTCTCACCTAATGATTGGTGCAGAGTCACCCAGCCGGCTTTCATGCCTAAGGTTAGACTAGAACTCAACGTTTCCTAGTGATTGACCCGAAGTCAGTCAGCCGGCTTTCATGGCTAAGGTGGGACTAGAACTCCCTGTCGCCTGGTGATTGGCCCAACGAAGTCACCCAGCCGACTTTCATAGTTAAGGTGGGACTAGAACTCCCTGTCGCCTTGTGATTGGCCCAAAGTCACCCAGGCAGCTTTCATGCCTAAGGCCGAACTAGAACTCACGTCTCCTGGTTTCTAGCCTTAAGCACTAGATCCATGTTGGCGAACCTACAGAACGCGTACCGGAAGCGGCACGCAGAACCATCCCGTGAGGGATGCGCAGCCTCGCTGGCTCCTCGTCCGTATTCCTGTGCACACACGCGTGCCGGTCAGCAGGCCTTCGCGCAAGCGGGATCCACAAAACCTGGAAGAGCAGTTTTCCGTCACTCATGCGCAAGCCAGCACCCAAACCTCCGGGTTTATGTCACGTGCATGCGTGACGGCCAACTGTTGGTCACGCGTCTGTGCCGGAAACCAGACGTTCGAGTACCAGCTCGCACATGCATGACGGAACGCTGCTCTTCTGGGTTTTGGCACTCCCGAAGGCCAGAGAGACCGCGTGGTCCAGGCGGGATGGTTTGGCACGCGCGCCAGCATGCGGTGACATATAAGGTTAGCCATCACTGCACTAGATCATTCTGGGTGTTGTTTCCACCAGGGGTGGGTTCTACTTACCTTTACTACCGGTTCGCAGTGGGGCCGCGTGCAGTGGTGGGATTCAGCCGGTTCGCACCACTTCGGGAGAACCGGTTGTTAACTTTCTGAGCAGTTTGGCAAACTGGTTGTTGGAAGAAATCATTAGGGCAGAGAACCGGTTGTTAAATTACTTGAATCCCACCACTGGCCGTGCGCATGCGCAGAAGCGTTTTGATGACGTCGGGGTCGGTGGGCGGAGCCTCCCGCCGGTTTTACTACCCGTTCTATAGAACCGGTGCGAACCGGGGGCAACCTAACACTGGTTTCCACCATTACCGCCTGAAGTTGTTTGTGTGAAAATACCTCCGGTGCGCCCATGCGCCTAGCTAGCTTTGTGGCTGTTGGGGCTGTGAATCGGTTGCGGCCCCACCCTTAATTTTTTCTCCATCCGTGAATATCCCTTCATCTGACCAGCCCTCGGCTTGTAATTACGCTCCTGTCCTTCCCTTCCCCTCCCTTCCCCTCCCCTCTTTCCTTTCACAGCGGCCAGTCGGATTATCGTGAATCATCAGCCTTTTAAGTCCCCGAAAAAGGGACTAATTCAAATTGCATTTCCCACTAAATATAATATATTTCTTCCAAAGATTGCCTCCGTTAACAGCCCTGATCGGATCATTCCATCCGGTTGATTTAAGAGCCGAATGTCGGTTTGTCCACTCCGAAGGGATCCTGGTTTTCTTTTAAGTTATTTAGTTTTTCAAGGGGTAGGGTACCGTCTCACGCACTGCCCCAGGATGATGGGAGTTGTAGTCTAACACCTTGGGAGGCCACTAGTCCATCCGGGGCGGTGGCTCTCCCTTGCCTGGGCTCCTAAGGATGATGGGCATTGTAGTCTACCACTACAATCCGCCAATTGGCCTCCAACCCTAAGTTACACCTCTCCTCTGACCTGGGGATGATGGGAGTTGTAGTCTATCATCTTTGGAGGCTACAGCCGCCTTGGGGCTGCACCTCTCCCCACCTGCCCTCCTGGGGATGATGGGAGTTGTAGTCTAACTCCTTTAGGGTGGTGTCTCCCCACAACTGATGTCCTGAGGGCGATGGGAGTTGTAGTCTAACACCTTGGGAGGCCACTAGTCCATCCGAGGGCGGTGGCTCTCCCTTGCTGGGCTCCTAAGGATGATGGGCATTGTAGTCTACCACTACAATCCGCCAATTGGCCTCCAACCCTAAGTTACACCTCTCCTTCTCTGACCTGGGGATGATGGGAGTTGTAGTCTATCATCTTTGGAGGCTACAGATCCGCCTTGGGGCTGCACCTCTCCCCACCTGCCCTCCTGGGGATGATGGGAGTTGTAGTCTAACTCCTTTAGGGTGGTGTCTCCCCCACAACTGATGTCCTGAGGGTGATGGGAGTTGTAGTCTAACACCTTGGGAGGCCACTAGTCCATCCGAGGGCGGTGGCTCTCCCTTGCCTGGGCTCCTAAGGACGATGGGCATTGTAGTCTACCACTACAATCCGCCATAGGGTTGGTGGCCTCCAACCCTAAGTTACACCTCTCCTTCTCTGACCTGGGGATGATGGGAGTTGTAGTCT
The DNA here is from genome assembly GCF_029531705.1 of Pantherophis guttatus. The sequence goes on from NW_026844137.1 coordinate 114,014, forward strand.
ATCATCTTTGGAGGCTACAGATCAACCTTGGGGCTGCACCTCTCTCCACCCTGCCCTCCTGGGGATGATGGGAGTTGTAGTCTAACTCCTTTAGGGCGGTCTCTCTCTCCCCCCCAACTGCTGTCCTGAGGGTGATGGGAGTTGTAGTCTAACTCCTTTGGAGGCCACCGATCCATCTTAGCGTCTCCCCACTGCCCTCCTGGGGATAATGGGAGTTGTAGTCTTGTTTGGAGGCCACCATCACCCTAGGGCAGCGTCTCCCCCACCTGCTTTTCTATGGATGAGGGGAGTTGTAGTCTCCTTTGGAAGACCCCATCCTAGGGCAGCGTCTCCGCCACCTGCTCCTGGGGATGATGGGAGTTGTAGTCTTGTTTGGAGGCCACCATCATCCTAGGGCAGCGTCTCCCCACCTGCTCTTCTATGATGATGGGAGTTGTAGTCCCCTTTGGAAGACACCATCCTAGGGCAGCGTCTCCTGCCACCTGCTCCTGGGGATGATGGGAGTTGTAGTCTTGTTTGGAGGCCACCATCATCCTAGGGCAGCGTCTCCCCCACCTGCTCTTCTATGGATGATAGGAGTTGTAGTCTCCTTTGGAAGACCCCATCTAGGGCAGCGTCTCCTTGCCACCTGCTCCTGGGGATGATGGGAGTTGTAGTCTTAACACATTCGGATGCCACCAGATCGAGGGGAGTCTAGGTAGGCAACCTGTGTGCAGTTTACAACACAAATCTGGTTACTGTGCCGAGAGGCGCATTTTCCACTTGGATTGAACTGATTTAATTTTTTAAAAAAATTAATTTTAATGTTTCCTTTTTTAAAAAAATGATCCATTTTCTCTCTCCCCCGCCCCGTCCCCAGGTGGTGGGCAGCTCGGGAAAACTCTACACTTGCTACGCCTCCTGTCACTTCTGCAACTGTCCAGCTTTTGCCTTCTCCGTCTTGCGGAAAGGAGACAACGTCGTGGTGAGTGGGCAGGAAAGGGAGGGGCAGGGCAGGGCAGAGCCCGTGGGGGGTGGGGGGTCTCTGTCTCGGGAGCAAGCTGGCTTGTTAGATGGGTGGGGTGGGGGGAAGAGGGCACATGCTAGATGTTGTCCGATGACTCACTCTTTCCATTGTGTGTCTTTCGCTTAAGTTTGTGCAAGGGAGGAAACAGTTGTGTGTTGAAAGAAGGTGACGTGGGTACAGCAGGGTGAGCGAAACGGGGGGTGGGTGGGTGGGGTGGTCTGGTTACCTGCGAGCAGAGCTTTTTCTCATGTCCCAGGGACGATTCACATCCTGGTCAGCCTTTTATTTCTTTATTCTCCTTCCATCGGGAAGGAGATACAGAAGCGTAGGCAACTGCACAAATAGGCCGAGAAGGACAGTTTTGATCCGTGGGCTGTCAGGCTCCCGGTGCAATAGGATCGGGTGATTGTTAGCAAGATTTACTAGGATAGGGATATTTGTGGGGGGGATCTATTTCACTGTGAGTTGTGTTGACAGGGGGTGCACGATGAGAGTCTCAGCCAATCTCATAGTACACAGGTTGTACTCTGACAATAAAGGCTTGGATTGAATTGAATTGAATTGAATTGAATTGAATTGAATTGAATTTCAATTCAGATTAGAGCTGAATGGGACTTGGAGGTCTTGTAGTCCAACCCCCTGTTCAAGCAGGAGACCCCATGCCAGTGATGGCGAACCCCTTTTCGCGACCTTCTGAGCAGCGAAGTCCATGGGGAATAAGGATTCGCTTAACGACCTTGCTACTTTACCTTAACAACCGCAACAAAAGGTCGTGAAATGGAGCACAACTGGCTTAAACAACCTTTAACTTTGCTTAACGGTGGAAATTTGGGGCTCAGTTATGGCCGTTTAGTTGAGGACTAACCTGTATAAGAAATCCGATTTTGCTTACAGGGACGGGAAAGGGTTGTGTTCATCGCAGACGACCGAAGCTCCCGTGAAATTTCCTCTTAAAGACAATGGAAGTCTGGAGCTCATCCTGTGCATAGGAATCCGTGGGGAACTATAGGGCAGGCTCTCTCCGAGGGGTGTCAGGATGTAGCCCCTTGGAGGAAGAGATTCCCACGCTCCCTCCCAGCCTCTCCCCACCTCCCCCAGGGAAGGAAAATGAACAGGGTGGACAAGGCCTCTGTAGCTGCGGGAGAAGAACCCGCTGCTAGGACAGCTGTGGCCCTTTTATGACATTTAGACTTCAACTCCCAGAATTCCTGAGCTAGCATCGGGAACTGGCCCTTTATGACTTGCGGACTTCAACTCCCAGAATTCCTAAGGCAGCATGGGGAGCGACGGCCCTTTTTAAGACTTGTGGACTTCAAGTCCCAGAATTCCTGAGCCAGGATGTAGGACGATGGCCCTTTTATGACTTGTGGACTTCAACTCCCCAGAATTCCTGAGCCAGGATGTAGGACGATGGCCCTTTTATGACTTGTGGACTTCAATTCCCAGAATTCCTGAGCCAGGATGTAGGACGATGGCCCTTTTTAAGACTTGTGGACTTCAACTCTCCAGAATTCCTAAGGCAGCATGGGGAACGATGGCCCTATTAAGACTTATGGACTTCAATTCCCAGAATTCCTGGGCCAGCATGGGGTGCGATGGCACTTTTATGACATTTAGACTTCAACTCCCAGAATTCCTGATCTAGCATTGGGAACTGGCCCTTTAATGATTGCGGACTTCAACTCTCAGAATTCCTGAGCCAGCATGGGGAGCGATGGCCTTTTTAAGACTGTGAACTTCAACTCCCAGAATTCCTCAGCCAGGATGGGGGACGATGACCCTTTTATGACATTTAGACTTCAACTCCCAGAATTCCTGGGTCAGCATGGGAAACGGTGGCCCTTTTAAGACTTGTGGACTTCAAGAATTCCTGAGCCACATTGATCTAAATACATAAATGCCATTTGAATAGCTTATATTCTGTTAAAGAATAAACGTTAAATAATTTTTATTCTATTCTGTTATTCTGTTAAACGGTATATAGAGTTTTCTGCTCCAGCAGGAGGTTAGACTGGAAGACCTCTTCCAACTCTTATTATTCCGTTCAGCAAATTTTATTTACGGTAAATAAGTATTTTTTAAAAAATTGAAATTCAGTTTCAATTATTCGAATTTTATTTAAAATAAATTTGACTCCCGTAAAAAATTGGCTGGTTGCAAAAGAGGTTTGCTCATCTCCTAATTATTATTATTTTTTGCTGAACCGGCGATGCTCGTGGTCTTCTCCTGCGCCAAACCGGGCGACTTTTCCACACCCTGCCACTAACGTGGTTTCTCTCTTTTGTTGTATGTGTTTTTGTGTGTGTGTGTAGTGTAAGCACATCCTTGCCATCTATCTGAGCCGAGCGATCGGGGCTTGCCAGGAGCAAAGCATCTCCGACCAGCAACTGACTGCCTTGCTACTCCCCGAGGAAAAATGAGGACAGAAAAATAAGGCGAAAACATGAGCCGTAACCATGGGTGGCTAGAAGCGCTGAGCTGGGTGTGCGTCCTTTCGCTCTGCCCCGCCGAGTCCGGAGAGTCCTGCTCCTGTTTTCCGCTCAGAAATGACTGATGCCTGTCATTTGCGGGTCCCGTTGGGAACAATTTTATGCAGCTCTGGACTTTGTAAGCCAAAAGACAGGACGTCGCGTTCGGAAACGATTAACTCCAAAAGTGGATTGCAGCAAAACATCTTTAAAACATCTTTCCGCAAGCATTAAAAACGACACTGGTAAATTGGGAGGTCAGGTTTGATTTTGCCAAGTATTTTATTAAAAAAGGGAGGGAGGGAGGGAGAAAAGGAAAGGAAAGGAAAGGAAAGGAAAGGAAAGGAAAGGAAAGGAAAGGAAAGGAAAGGAAAAAAGGAAAGGAAAGGAAAGGAGGCGGAAGGGAAGGAAGGAAGGAACGAAGGAAGGAAGGGAAAGTAAGTAAGTAAGTAAGTAAGGAAGGAAGGAAGGAAGGAAGGAAGGAAGGAAAGTAAGAAGGAAGGAAGGAAGGGAAAGTAGGAAGGAAGGAAGGAAGGAAGGAAGGAAGGAAGGAAGGAAGGAAAAGTAAGAAGGAAGGAAGGACCGCTTAGAGAGGGCTGTAAAGCACTGTGAAGCAGTATATAAGTCTAAGTGCTATTGCTTGGGAAGAAAGGAAGGAAGGATGGAAAGAAACAAGAAAAGGGAGGGAGAAAAGGGATGTAGGGAGGGAGGAAGGAAGGAATGGAGAAGAAGAAAGGGAGGAAGGAAAGGGAGGGAGGAAGGAAGGAAGGATGGAAGGAAAGAAGAAAAGGGAGGGAGAAAAGGGATGTAGGGAGGAAGGAAGGAATGGAGAAGAAGAAGGAAGAAGAGGGAGGGAGGGAGGACAAAAGGAAGGAAGAGAAGGAAAGAAAAGAAAGAAAGAAAGAAACAATTGTTTAAATCTGGCTTCCCCTTTGCCAATTTAAACCAATAATTTAGTTCAGAATAAAACAAAAAAGACCCCCCCCCTTAAAACTCTCTCCTTTGCATTCACAATATTTTAATAATAATAAAAAAAAACACATCCGTTATGCCATTACTGGCCTACTTAAAAAGGATTTCCCATACGAGAATACCAGCAGCATCAAATAACTGATGACAAACTTAAATTAATCTTTAAAAAAAAAGCAAGAGTTGAGTGGATAAAGTTAACAGCTTCATACAAAACACCAAATTATCACGTGTATTAAAGTTCAGTTCCATTGCTCTCGTGGTTTTATTTTTGGAGCAAGGCAAGGCCCACAAGACATTTAACAGATGACACCCTCCCACCCACACAGGCAGACTAACACACCAAGAGCAGCATTGTTTCGGAAACCTGCCCTTCTAATGGAGGCAAAGATTAAAAGGAATTAAACGTAAATTAAATTCCCCATCACACAAAGGGCTCAGGCAGCAGGTAGAAGCCCTTTAATTGTACACCAGTATTTTCCAACCTCAGCGATATGAAATTGTGTGGACTTCAACTCCCAGAATCCCCCAGCCAGCATGGTTTAAGAGGGGTGGATTCCACTCCCAGAATCCCCCAGCCAGCATGCTTTAAGAGGGGTAGACTTCCACTCCCAGAATCCCCCAGCCAGCGCTTTAAGAGGGGTGGGCTTCCACTCCCAGAATTCCCAGCCAGCATGCTTTAAGAGGGGTAGACTTCCACTCCCAGAATCCCCCAGCCAGCATGGTTTAAGAGGGCTGGACTTCCACTCCCACAATTCCCCAGCCAGCATGGTTTAAGAGGGGTGGACTTCCACTCCCAGAATTCCCCAGCCAGCATGCTTTAAGAGGGGTGGACTTCCACTCCCAGAATCCCCCAGCCAGCATGGTTTAAGAGGGCTGGACTTCCACTCCCAGAATTCCCCAGCCAGCATGGTTTAAGAGGGGTGGACTTCCACTCCCAGAATCCCCAGCCAGCATGGTTTAAGAGGGCTGGACTTCCACTCCCAGAATCCCCCAGCCAGCATGGTTTAAGAAGGGTGGACTTCCACTCCCAGAATTCCCCAGCCAGCCTGCTTTAAGAAGGGTGGACTTCCACTCCCAGAATTCCCCAGCCTGCATGCTTTAAGAGGGGTGGACTTCCACTCCCAGAATCCCCCAAGCCAGCCTGCTTTAAGAAGGGGTGGACTTCCACTCCCAGAATCCCCCAGCCAGCCTGCTTTAAGATGAGTGGACTTCCATTCCCAGAATTCCCCAGACAGCATGTTTTAAGAGGGGTGGACTTCCACTCCCAGAATTCCCCTGCCAGTCTGCTTTAATATGGGTGGACTTCCAGAATTTCCCAGCTGGTATGTTTTAACATCAGTGGACTTCCACTCCCAGAATCCCCCAGTCAGCATGGATAGAAGTTCACCCCTCTTAAAGCCTGGGGAATTCTGGGAGCTGCAGTCCACACGGCATCCCATTGCTGAGGTCGAGGAATACTATTGTACTCAAAACAAAGCCGAGCACTTGCAGAGCCCTTCTTGTTCCAACACTCCTGCATATCGCAGGAAGTCACACAGATAGTCCTTGATTTACGACCAATCAAAATTACAACAAACCTCCTCAGGGTTACCAAAGACCCAGTTCCGAAGTCACAACGTCCGGTCCCCCAACATAGTCATTTTCGATGCTTGTCCACTGGCTCGCACTTACGGCCCTTTGCAGCGTCTCTCGGCGACACGACTGGTGTTACGACGTTTCTACCCAAACCCCAAAAATTTACTTCTGGTTTTTGGCAAAACCAGCCCTTAACGAACAATTGCTTCGCTGAATGACTGCTTCAAAAAAAAAAAGTCGTAAAAGCAGGCCGACCACGTGGGGTGTCCCGCTTTCTAACCGTCACAACTTACAACCGTAACGGACAGCCGTAAGCCGAGGACTACCTGATTGTGAGCCTCCTGGCAGCTTGTTTCCCATTGAACGGTGCGCTGTGCATCCTGCCACGATTAAGGGGACAGATAAAAGCCTTACTGGCTGTCCCGCTGACCTCAAACGTAGGTTGGCGATGTACTCAGGTTATTCACCGCCAGGTGACGGCTGCTCCCGCCACTGTTGCTCCCTTTGGGGTACTTGGGAAAATCCTCATCCTTGCACAGGACGTACCGCGAGAGGATCTTCCGGAAAGTGTACCGGAAATCCTGGATGCGATAGGCGTAAATAATGGGGTTGACCACCGAGTTGGTGTGGGAGAGGATGATGGTTAAATACATGATCCAGTCACGCTTGCTCTTCGCGAACGTGGGGTAGAAGAGAGTCAGGCAGTTGATGATGTGCAGCGGCAGCCAGCAGAGGGCGAAGAGGCCCACAATGATGGCTAGCGACTTGGCGGCGCTGACCTCCTTCTGCAGCGTCATCCGGCAGTTGCCCACCAGCTCGATCTGCCGCAGCTGTTTGCAGGCGACGGCGAAGATCTTGATGTAGATGCAAAGCATGATGAAGAGCGGCAGGAGGACGCAGCCGAAGAAGTTGAAGTAGACCATGTAGCTCATGGGCACCACGTTCTCGAAGAGGCAGGTCACCAGGCAGTTCCCGCTGGGGGTCCGTGTCTCATTGGTGCAGTTCTTCATCACTTCCATCCTGTTCCAACCCATCAGCGGCGTCAGGCCGATGATGAACGAGAGCAACCAGAGAACGGCGATGAGTCCGCGGGCTCGCTTCCCCGTCACCAGGCTCTTGTATCTACAAACAAAAAAAAAGGACAAGAAGGATAGGATCACAAAAAGGGGGACGAGGCTCACTTTTGTCCCTCGGGGTATGATGGTTGGGTACAAGCAGTCCCCGACTTACGACCACAATGAAGCCCAACATTTCTCTTGTTAAGGCAGACATTTGTTAAGGGAGTTTTGCTCCCACGTTACAACTTTTCTTGCGACAGTTGTGAAGTGAGTCACTGCTGTTGTTAAGTTAGTAACCCGGCTGTTAAGTGAACCCGGCTTCCCCATTGACTTTAATTGTCAGAAAGAATAATAGAATAAAATAGAATTTGAAAATCTATATATATATAAAAGCGAAATACCACTCACGCATCATCACAAAATCTCCAGAACCGTAAAGCCTACAAACTTGAAATTTGCCACGTATGTTCCTCTTGGCTTCTAGGTGCTCACTAAGAAAGGATTTTTCGAAATGACCATCACAGCATTAGTATTTCCTATATTATGATTAACACGCTCTGATGCTAAGGAGTTCTACTCCCCCTCCTCACCTGAAAAGAAATCTGTTCCAAATGCAAAACACAAGCAGAGGAGAGGAGTTTCAGTTTCAGTTTTACTTTCACAGCAGCAAGCAGCTTTACTACAGAACAGTTGACCTTAGCCACGGCCAGGCTCCTTCCTGTCTCCTTCTTGCTCACACAGCAAATACTGTTTCACTTTCCAAACAGCTCTCTGATGCTAAGGAGTTCTACTCCCCCTTCCCACCTGAAAAAAAAATCTGTTCCAAATGCAAAACACAAGCAGAGGAGAGGAGTTTCAGTTTTACTGTCACAGCAGCAAGCAGGGGATAGTATAGGGGAGGCTTCTGTGGGGCAAGCCTGAGAGAGAGAAGGGGATAGGAGAGGAGAGGCTTCTGTGGGGCACGTCTGAGGGAGAGAAGGGGATAGGATAGACGTTTCTGTGGGGCAAGATTGAGGGAGAGAAGGGGAGAGGAAAAGCAGATTGTAACTACTCATTAATTTTCAAGCTGTAAGTGTCGATTTATCAAGCCCCATCGCATAGTTTTGTAGGGGAGTACGGGTATTCAGCTAGGAATATCATCAGCATCTTTCAGTCTTAAGAGACTATGGCAGTGATGGCAAACCTATGGCACGTGTGCCATTGGTGGCACATGGAGCCATGTCGGTAGGCACGCGAGCTCAGCTCCGGCGCACATGCGCATGCCAGCCAGCTGATTTTCAGGCCTTCTGGGCCCACCGGAATTTGGGAAACAGGCTATTTCCAGCCTCTGGAGGGCCTCAAGGGGGGTGGGGAAGGCCTATTTTTCACTCTCTCCAGGCTCATAGAAAGGCTCTGGAGCCTGGGGAGAGCGAAAAACGGGGCTTCTGGTCCCACAGGAAGTTGGCAAATGGGCTGTTTCCGGCCTCCGGAGGGCCTCAGGGGGAGTGGGAAAGGCTCTTTTTGCCCTCCCCAGGCTCCTAGAAAGCCTCTGGAGCCTGAGGAGGGTGAAAAACAGGCCTACTGGGCCCACTGTGCCATTGTGTGCCAAAAGCAGGAGGGTGCAGGGGGGTTACACGCAAATGTGCGGAAGGTGGGGGGCATAGAATTATGGGTATGGGCACGCGCACGTGTGACTTCCCCCCGCTTTTGGCATGCGATGGCAAAAAGGTTAGCCGTCACTGGACTATGATATCGTGCTCTGGAAACAAATCCTAAAACAGCATCTGGTGTGACTAAAAAGGCCAATTCGAGAGTGGCCATCCCTTCCACACTGAGGGAATCCGTGAGGGAATCAGCTCCCAGATTTCGCTGGTTCCGGGACTCCCTCTTTGCCTGCCGGACAAGCGTCTCTTCGAATCGGAGAAGGCCACGCTGAGTCTTTAGCCTCCAAGCTGAACAATCAGAGGTCAAGGTTTCCCAGTCGTTAATGTCCATTCCCAGGGCCTTTAGGTCCCTCTTGCAGATATCTTTATACCGCAGCTGTGGTCTCCCTCTGAGGCGCTTTCTCTGCACTGATTCTCCGTCCAGGAGATCTTTCGGAATCTGACCGTCAGCCATTCTCATGACGTGCCCCAGCCAGCGTAGACGACGCTGTTTCAATAGTGTATACATGCTAGAACAGTGATGGCTAACCTTTTTGCTGTCGCGTGCCAAAAGTGGGGATCATGCAGGAGGGTCGCGCATGCGTGTGCCTATACCCATAATTCAATGCACCCCACCCCTCGCACATGCGTGCATGACCTCCCTGCGCTACCCCCACTTTTGGCACGCGGTGGGCCCAGTAGGCCCATTTTCTGCCCTCCCCAGGCTCCAGAAGCTTTCTTGGAGCCTGGGGAGGGTGAAAACGGCCTTCCGTCCCCCACCCAGGAGGCCCTCCGCAGGCCGGAAACAGCCCATTTCCTGACTTCAGGTGGGCCCAGAAGGCCCGAAAATTAGCTGGCCGGCATGCATATGCGCGCTGGAGCTGAGTAGGGCAATGCTCGCGTGCCCACAGATATGGCTCCGCGTGCCACCTGTGGCACCCATGCCATAGGTTCGCCATCATGGTGCTAGAAATTCCAGCACGTTTTCCAAGACTGCGCTATTTGGAACTTTGTCCTGCCAGGTGACGCCGAGAATTCGTCGGAGACAAGCGCATACGAAAGGTGTTCAAATTTCTCTCCTGCCGTGCGTAGAGGGTCCAAGACTCACTGCAGTTCAAGAGTGCGCTCAGGACGCAGGCTCTGTAGACCTGGATCTTCGTCTGTTCCGTCAGCTTCTTCTTAAGCCATACTCTCTTTGTAAGTCTGGAAAATGTGGTGGCTGCTTTGCCAATACGTTTATTCAGCTCAGTATCTAAAGAGAGAAAGAGCTAGGAATAGAATGGAATAGGATAGGATAGGATAGGATAGGATAGGATAGGATAGGATAGAATAGAATAGAATAGAATAGAATAGAATAGAATAGAATAGGAATTAGAATTAGAATAGAATTAGAATTAGAATTAGAATTAGAATTAGAATTAGAATAGAATTAAATAGAATAATAGAATAGACATTCCCAGTTCCTCCAACTATTCTTCATATGTTTTAGCCTTAATCAGAATAGAATAGAATAGAATAGAATAGAATAGAATAGAATAGAATAGAATTAGAATTAGAATTAGAATAGAATAGAATAGAATAGAATAGAATAGAATAGAATAGAATAATAGAATAGAATAGAATTAGAATTAGAATAATTAGAATTAAAATAGAACGGAACGGAACGGAACAGAACAGAACAGAACAGAACAGAACAGAACAGAATAGGAATTAGAATTAGAATTAGAATTAGAATTAGAATTAGAATTAGAATTAGAATAGAATTAAATAGAATAATAGAATAGACATTCCCAGTTCCTCCAACTATTCTTCATATGTTTTAGCCTTAATCAGAATAGAATAGAATAGAATAGAATAGAATAGAATAGAATAGAATAGAATAGAATAGAATAGAATAGAATAGAATAGAATTAGAATTAGAATAGAATAGAATAGAATAATAGAATAGAATAGAATTAGAATTAGAATAATTAGAATTAAAATAGAACAGAACAGAACAGAACAGAACAGAATAGAATAGAATAAGAATAAGAATTAGAATAGACTAGGAATTAGAATTAGAATTAGAATAGAATTAAATAGAATAATAGAATAGACTCTCCCAGTTCCTCCAACTATTCTTCAGATGTTTTAGCCTTAATCAGAATCGAATCGAAGTAGAATTAGAATTAGAATTAGAATAATTAGAATTAAAATAGAATAGAATAGAATAATAGGATAGGATAGAATAGAATATGGGGATAAGATAGAATAGAATAGAATACAATACAATAAGAATTAGAATAGACTAGGAATTAGAATTAGAATTAGAATAGAATTAAATAGAATAATAGAATAGACATTCCCAGTTCCTCCAACTATTTTTCATATGTTTTAGCCTTAATCAGAATAGAATCGAATAGAATTAGAATTAGAATTAGAATTAGAATTAGAATAAAATAGAATAGTTGGAAGGGAACTTGGAGGTCATCTAGTCCAACGCCCTTCTCAAGCAGGAGAACCTATCTGTTTGAGATAAGTGACTGATAAGTTCAGTTTGAAAAACGATTGTTGTTCACTTTTTTTTCCGGCGACGTTCTAACTTCGGACAGTCACTAAATGAACTTTCGTAAGTCGAGGACCACCTGTATTCTTTTCTACACGTAATCCTCGATTTACAACAGTTCATTGGAAAAAGTGACTTATGACCGTTTCTCACACTTACGACTGTTGCAGCATCCCCATGGCCAAACGATCAAATTCAGATGCTTGGCAACGGACTCACATTTATGACGGTCTCACGTGATTTCCCCTTTTGTGACCTTTTTGACAGGCGATGTCCATAGGGGAAGCCGGATTCACTTAACAACCGGAGTGGTATTAACTGAAGAACTGCAGTGCTTCACTTAACAACCGTGGCGAGAAAGGTCGTAAAATGGGGGCGAACTCGCTTAACGGATTCCTCACTTAGCAGCATAAATTTGGGGCTCAATTGTGGTCGTAAGTCGAGGACTACCTGTAGTCTTTTTCTCGCGGGGGCAACAAAAGAGGACGCGCTTGGATGCCGGACAAGAACAATGAGGCGATATGAGAAAACAGCAGGACAGGGAAGGGTCCCAGCAGGACGTTGGGCCTTGACCGGAACGCTGCTTCCACCTCCCAAAAATTCCACAAATTCCAAAATGCAATGGAAAAAGAACAAGAGTTGGAAGTCGGCCTGAACCAGGGTGGATAAAAATCAATGATTTTTTTTAAAAAATAAAAAAAATCAGATTTTTTTGATTTTTATCGAATTTATTTTAATAAAAAACTTATGGGGTAAAAATCTATCGTAAGATAGTTTTCTATTTAAGATACGTAAATAATTTAGTTTATTCAGCATGAAATGGAGCTTAGTTATGTAGCAGGAGGCTGTATATTCTATTGGTGAGTCAACAGTGGGTCAATGGAGTAGCAGAGATGACAGTTGCTCTTTAACAATTATGATTTAAATCGAGTTGATTTGAATCAAGCCTTTTTACTAGGGATTTAAATCGTGATTTAAATTGTGATTTAAATCCACTCGATTTAAATCAAATCCACCCTGGCCTGAGCAACTCCTCACAACATCCCTATGAGGTATAAGCAGCATATAAATCTAAATTCTATTGGAGTTGCTAACGCAAGTAACCCTTGACTTCTGTAAGTTCAGTGACTTACAACAGTCCATTTAGTGACCGTTTGAAGTTACAGCACCGCTTAAAAGAAAAAGAGACTTGGGATGGTTTTTCACACTTACTGGCCGTTGCAGCAACCCCCTAAGTCACTTGATCAAAATTCAGATGCTTGGCAACTGACTCGTATTTATGACAGTTGCAGTGTCCCGGGGTGACAGCAAGCAAAGTCAATGGGGAAGCTAGATTCACTTAACAATCCTGTGACTAAGTTAACGACTTAAAGCACGCTGGCTGGGGGATTCTAGGAGTGGAAGTCCTCCCCTCTTAAAGCATGCAGGCTGGAGGATTCTGGGAGTGGAAGTCCTCCCCTCTTAAAGGATGCAGGCTGGAGGATTCTGGGAGTGGAAGTCTCCCCATCTTAAAGCAGGCTGGCTAGGGAATTCTGGGAGTGGAAGTCCACCCATCTTAAAGCCTGCTGGCTGGGGGATTCTGGGAGTGGAAGTCTCCCCATCTTAAAGCAGGCTGGCTAGGGAATTCTGGGAGTGGAAGTCCACCCATCTTAAAGCATGCTGGCTGGGGGATTCTGGGAGTGGAAGTCCACCCATCTTAAAGCAGGCTGGCTGGGGAATTTTGGGAGTGGAAGTCCACCCATCTTAAAGCATGTCTGGCTGGGGGATTCTGGGAGTGGAAGTCCACCCATCTTAAAGCATGGTGGCTGAGGAATTCTGGGAGTGGAAGTCCACTCCTCTTAAAGCATGCAGGCTGGGGAATTCTGGGAGCTTAAGTCCACCCATCTTAAAGCATGCAGGCTGGGGGATTCTGGGAGTGGAAGTCCACCCCTCTTAAAGCATGGCTGGCTGGGGGATTCTGGGAGTGGAAGTCCATCCACCTTAAAGCATTGCTGGCTGGGGGATTCTGGGAGCTGAAGTCCACCCATCTTAAAAGCATGCCGGCTGGGGGATTCTGGGAGCTGAAGTCCATCCACCTTAAAGCATGCCGGCTGGGGGATTCTGGGAGCTGAAGTCCACCCATCTTAAAGCATGCAGGCTGGGGAATTCTGGGAGTGGAAGTCCACCCCTCTTAAAGCATGGCTGGCTGGGGGATTCTGGGAGCTGAAGTCATCACAGCTTAGCTGTCCAGGTCGAGAAATCCTGGTGTACTCTCTGGATGCACAGAGATGCAAAAAAAAATCAAATCAGCTGCCTGCAATTACTGCAAGTTCGAATCTCACCAGGCTCAAGATTGACTCAGCCTTCCATCCTCTCTAACGTAGGTAAAATGAGGACCCGGATTATGGGGGAAATAAGCTGGCTTTGTATAAATATACAAAAGTATGAAGGCTATTGCTTAACGCATTGTAAGCCACCCTGAGTCTCCGGAGAAGGGCGGCATATAAATCAAATCAAAAAATAAATAAATTTGGAGATGGAGCCTTACAATTGGTTGATGGGGAACCCCGTGTATTTCAATGAAGTCACAACTAGTACCAACTTCTTTTTTTAAAAAAATAAAATAAAATAAAGAACTATTCAACTACGGATGGAGTCGTGCCAGCAAAACATCATTAGAGAGAAAAACAACTTGCGAGAGACAAGAAAACTCAAAAGGCCATTTGCCGCGGCCCGAAGGCGCCTGGAAAAGGCTGCGTGCTTGATGGATAGAGTGAGGAAGAAAGAGGAAGAAGAATAAAAGAGTCACCTAAGGAAAGGGCGTTATTGCTCAGCTGCTACTGGGGTTCCCACATTTGGTTCAATGGCACTTAAGATGGGATGGGGTAGGGCAGACCTTCCTTCGAGAGAAAGCAACTTCTGAATTACATTACATTTTCATTTCGTGGGGTGGAAAAAAAAAGTCATACTTCTTTGCTTGTTCAAGGAAGCTCGGTCGACCCTATTCAAGGACCGCAGGGTGCTTCCTCTACACCCCGAATTTCCATGGAAACCGGCCCCCACTATTTCCACAAATTCGCTTGCAGCCAAACTCAGAACCAGCTTTGAAAAGAAAGATTTAAAATCCGCCTCTCTCTCTCGCTCTCGTTCAATTCATTCTGTTGCTTTTCCACTCCGATTCAAATTGAAGGCAGGGTCCTTTATCGGCTTGCAAATGGGGTACAAGGAGGGGGGGCTCCTAGCTTGTATTAAACCCACCCCCCCAGGAATTTAAACCTTTGCCACCCCCCTACGCCCGAGCCACCCTGGAAATGTCAGGCCAGTTAGCAGCCCGTCAAAACAGCCGAGCTGAAAAAGAATTTGCTCTATTTAGAATAATATTTTCCAACCGCACCGATCGAGTTATCGCTGACCGAGTAGGGGGGGAAAAAAAAAACATGCATTAATAATCAGGGGGCATCCTCGCTTTTTTGAAGTTTGCTTTCACGGCAGCAGGAAAGAAAAAATAGGCTTTACATTAAAATAATAATTTATTTATTTATTTATTAATCAAATTTCTATACCGCCCTACTCCCGAAGGACTCAGGGCGGTGAACAGCCAAGATAAAATACGGATAATACAAATATTAAAAAGTCCCTTAAAATTATTAAATATTTTGGCCGAAACACAAATTAAAACACCCAATTTATAAAATCACGAATTAAAAAATTTAAAAGAGGAGAGTTAGGCCAGGCCAGCCTGCTGAAATAATGATAATAATAGGAAGAGAAGAAGGAGAAGGAGAAGAAGAGGAGGAGGAGGAGGAGGAGGAAGAAAAAAGAAGAAGAGGAGGAGGAGGAGGAAGAAAAGAAGAAGAGGAAGAAGAAGAAGAGGAGGAGGAGGAGGAAGAAAAGAAGAAGAGGAAGAAGAAGAAGAGGAGGAGGAGGAGGAAGAAAAGAAGAAGAGGAAGAAAGGAGGAGGACGTAAAGAGGAGGAGACGAAGAGGGAAGAAGAAAAAAGGAGGAGGAGGAGGTGAAGAGGAGGAGAAGAAGAGGAGGAGGAAGAAAAAAGGAAGAAAGGAGGAGAAGAGGAAGAAGATGCAGAAGAAGAAGAAGAGGAGGAGGAAGAAAAGAAGAAGAGGAAGAAGAAGAGGAGGAGGAGGAGGAAGAAAAGAAGAAGAGGAAGAAGAAGAGGAGGAGGAGGAAAAAAGAGGCAGAAAGGAGGAGGAGGAGGTGAAGGAGAGGAGGAGAAGAAGAAGAGGGAAGAAGAGAAGAAGAAAAGGAGGAAGAAGAAAAAAGGAAGAAAGGAGAAGAGGAAGAAGATGCAGAGGAAGAAGAGGAGGAGGAGGAGAAGAAGAAGAAGATGCAGAAGGAGGAGGAGGAGGAGGACACCCAAAGAGCTAAGTCCTTAGTGCTCTCTGAGCGTGGTTGTTTTCTTGCAGACATTTCATTACCCAACTAGGGAACATCCTCAGTGCTAGGATGAACACGGACGATGGTACCTAGTTTGGGCAAGAAAACAACCACACCCAGAGGGCACCAAGGACTCCTCAAGAGGCAGAAAAACAGAAGCCACATTTCTAGGAAAACAACCCGCTGGCAAAACGCAACAGAAACTCTACAACCTTCCTGAGTATGAGACAGAAAAACGGAAGCTGCATTTTCAGGAAAACGACTCACTGGATAAAATGCAATAGAAAAAAATTCAATCTTTCTGAGCACGAGGCAGAAAAAATGGAAGCCACGTGTTCTGGCACCCGCAGGCGCTTTTTCAGGAGGCAACTGGACTTTTTTGTTTTTTTCCTTTGGAAGACATTTCGCTTCTCATCCAAGAAGCTTCTTCAGCTCTAACTTCAGCGACCTTCTAAAAGGGATGCAAATGACCAGCTGCCTGCTAGGAATATAAATCCTTCCATTCCCCACCGTCCAGTCAGATGCTGAAGAAGCTCCTGGGATGAGAAGCGAAACAGCTTCGAAAGAAAAAAAAAAGAAAATTCAGTTGCCGCTTGAAAAAAAAACACTTTTGGGATTCTGGAATAATAATAATAATAAATCTCCATCCATTTGGCTTTAAAGACACCAAGAGCAGAGACCAAGGGATGGAGAATCTCTACAGACTCTTAATTTTTTGCGGGAGACACGGGCTAGAGAGATTTGGGCATTCGTAACCGGTTCCTTCGGAGGGAACGAGCCAGGATCGGTGTCTTTTTTTTAAATTAAAATTTTATAATTTTATTAAAACACAACATACGACATATAAATACCTTATCCTTTTTAAGCATTGTTTCATAGTGGTCTTCCATCTATTACTTTATTCTTCTTCCCCTATTTCTTAGTCTATTACTCCTTCTTTTCCCCCTCCTTTTCCTTTCCTTTTCTTTTTTCCCCCTCTTCCTTTCCCCCTGTAGAGATCTATATATTTTGATTATCTTTACTATTTTACATTTCTACATTCCCATTATATACATAATTATACCGCTCAGTACATATGATTGATATATATCAGTGATGGCTAAACCTTTTTGCCATCATGTGCCAAAAGCGGGGGGGAGTAGGGGGGGCCGCCCGCCCGTGTGCCCACACCCATAATTCTATGCCCCCTGCGCATGCACACATGACACCCCCCCCCGTGCTCCTCTTTTGGCACGAGATGGCACGGTGGGCCCATTTTTTGCTCTCCCCAGGCTCCAGAGCCTTTCTAGAAGCCTGGGGAGGGTGAAAATGGCCTTCCCCACCCCCATGGGAGGCCCTCTGGAGGCCGGAAATGACCCATTTGCCAACTTTCCGGCCTCTGGAGGGTCTCCGGGGGTGTGTGGAGAAGGCCATTTTAGCCCTCCCCAGGCTCCTAGAAAGGCTCTGGAGCCTGGGAGAAGCGAAAAACGGGCCTTCCCCACCCTCCTGAGGCCTTCCAGAGGTTGGAAACAGCCTGTTTCCCTACTTCTGGTGGCCCAGAAGGCCCAAAAATCAGGTGGCGGGAGCTGAGCTTGCGTGCCCACTGATATGGCACTGAGTGCCACCTGTGGCACGCGTGCCATAGGTTCGCCATCACGGATAGATAGATAGATAGATAGATAGATAGATAGATAGATAGATAGATAGATAGATAGATTGTATTTTTGATCTTCTCTCCTTGTATTTATTGTTCTTTATTGATAGTGTTGAGCCAATTTGTTCCATATTCTGTAGTAGTCTGTCTCTTCTTTTTCTTTAATTTCTTTTGTTAATCTGTCCATCTCAGCGCATTCTAAGATCTTATCTATCAGTTCTTCCTCTGTTTGGGATTTTTTCCTGTTTCCAATTTTTTGCATGTGTAATTCGTGCTGCTGTTAAGATGTGAAGCATCAACTATTTTATTTCTTTGGGGTACAGGATCCGTTTTTACAAGGGAATAATCCGACGTGTGCGAAGGAGACACTGAGACGAAGCCCAGAAAAGAAACAACAAACACACATCTGGGAAGACTGCAAATTCCCAGGATCTCAGGAGCTTGGAGTCGGGTGCGGGAAGATAAAGACAATACACAATTCCCTTTTCGTAAGTTTTTCATCTTGTTTTCCTGCCGTCTCTACAGCTGGGCAGAACACAATCACAACAATTATTTCCCAACCAAACCCTTCCCAAGCACTTTACTGTGTACACACTTAAATTATTAATCCTCCTCCTTTATCTAATTTGCCTTGGCATCAATTAATTGATCAATTATTGATCTGGGCGTTAATGCACAAATGTGACTCATTTAAAGACCCCATTGTTTTAAGGATGGAAATTCCCATCCTGCTGGTCGTAAGTCGAGGACTAACGGGAAAGAGAAGGTTAAAAAGAAAAACGGGACTTTTGCACGTATCTCTCGTCCCTTCGGTGTCCCTGAGACCAGCCTTCAAAAAAAAATCTCCTTTTAAAATAATCCAAAAAAGCCAGAAAATGTTCCTTCAGGATAAATATTCAGCAGAGCCACAAGACAAAAACATCGGAAACTCTTTTGAATTTCCCGGAGAAAAATCCAATCGATCAACGCAACAGGTTCCTTGTCTCGAACATAAATTATATCCTCGTATTTTCTAAACTCACGTTTGGTTTTCCTTGCAGCCATGAAGGCAGCTTTTTATATATATCTATATCTATATATCTATATATCTATATCTATTATCTATATATCTATATCTATATATATATACATCTATATATCTATATATCTATTATTATATATATATTTTAATTTGATTTATATGCCGCCCTTCTCCGAAGACTCAGGGCGGCTTACAATGTGCTCAGCAATAGCAATAATATATATATATATATATATATATATATATATTATTAAAAAAAAAAAAACTTGCGTGCATCTATTATCACTCAAGTTATCAGAGGCCTCTTTCATGGCCTTCTGTATGGAGCGTTCAATCGCCTGGTGTAGGCGAAGCTCCTCTTTGGCCCTGGCTGCCGCCTTCTTTTCCTCCCTAGAGGCCTGAGATTTCTTTGTTTTTTGAAGGCTCAGCTGATGAACTAGCCGGGTCCTCAGACTGGCGCTTATTCGCCTTAGATGAACGGGATGCCATGCTGTTAAAACTAGGCCTCTAATATCACGAGTGAGGACAAGATGGCGGCCGTAAGGCAAATTCAGTGGTGGCCTAGGGCGATAAAATGGCGGCCGCTGTAATAACACCCCAGAAGCTTAGAGTCAAAGACTAGGCCCGCAATGCGCGAGGATCGGCAAACAGCATGAAGTTACGACGGTCGTAGGATCGTGTTCGCCCTTTAACCACCTTCCCAGCAAGCAAAGTCGGGGGGGGGGGAAGGAGTATTCCCTTCACGAGGGCAGCAAAAAATAGGACATGACTCATTTAAAGACCCCATTGTTTAAGGATGGAAATTCCCATCCTGACTGGTCGTAAGTCGAGGACTAACGGGAAAGAGAAGGTTAAAAAGAAAAACGGGACTTTTGCACGTATCTCTCGTCCCTTCGGTGTCCCCTGAGACCAGCCTTCAAAAAAAAATCTCCTTTTAAAATAATCCAAAAAAGCCAGATAAATGTTCCTTCAGGATAAATATTCAGCAGAGCCACAAGACAAAAACATCGGAAACTCTTTTGAATTTCCCGGAGAAAAATCCAATCGATCAACGCAACAGGTTCCTTGTCTCGAACATAAATTATATCCTCGTATTTTCTAAAACTCACCGTTTGGTTTTCCTTGCAGCCATGAAGGCAGCTTTTTATATATATATATATATATATATATATATATAAAATATATATATAATATATATATATATATATTATTAAAAAAAAAACTTGCGTGCATCTATTATCACTCAAGTTTATTAATGGATTTTTTTTGGGGGGGCGGAATTTATTTATACCATTCTTATCTTGCTTTCCCCTCTGGAGATTCGGAGCAGCTGGTGAGAAAGACACGGCCCATAAATCTGCCAGTTAAAACAGCCACTTTGATAAAAGACCCTCACAGAACACAGAAAATATAATATATATATATATATTTTTTTGCTGGGAACATAAATTAAAATCCAGGAAAATCGCCAACGGCGGACATTTGCAGATGTTTGTCTTCTGAGGTAATCCTTTTTTATTTCCTAGCTTAATGGTTGATCGCTCAGAGATCTGGGCCGAACCGACTTACAACCATTCATTTAACGACCGTTCGTTACTATGGCATTGAAAAAAAGGTCGCCTGATGGATCGGTCCTCGCACTTACGACCGTCGCAAGCATCCCCGTGGTCACATGATCAAAATTTGGTGCTTGGCAACCGACTCGTATTTAAGACGGCTGAAGCGTCTCGGAGGTCACGTGATCCCCACCTGCGACCTTCTGACAAGAAAAATTCAACGGGGAAGCTGGATTCCCTTAACGACCGCATGATTCGCTTAACAACTGTAGTGATTCGTTTAAAAACCAGGTTTTTAAACGAATGGAAGGTTCGTTTGGAAGGTTGTAAAATTGGGCAAGTCTCACATAACAACCGCCCTGCTTAGCGATGAAAATGATAAACCCAATTGTGGTCGTTAAATCGAGGACTACAAGTGATCGTTCCGGCTCGGTTCAGTTGATAGCTGGACTGGCTTAGGATGATGAGATGTAGTCCTCAATTTACGACCGCGATTGAGCTCAAAATCTATCTGGCCAAGCGAGACAGTTGTTAAGTGAATTTTTCCCCATTTTACGTCATTTCTTGCCACCGTTGTTCAGGGAATCACGGCAAGTTGTTAACTTAGTCACGCGGTTGTTAAGTGAATCCGGCTTCCCCATCGACTTTGCTTTTCGGAAGGTCGCAAACGTGGATCGTGTGACCCCGAGACGCCGCGACCGTCATAAATATGAGGCAGTTTGTCAAGCATCTGAATTTAAGAATAGAATAGTGCAGGAAGGGACCTTGGAGGTCTTCTAGTCCAGCCCCCTGATCAAACATTTCAATTTTGATCACGGAACCCACTGGGGATGCTGCAACAGTCGTAACTGTGAAAAATCATCCTAAGGCACTTTTTTCCAGCGCCGTTGTAATTTTGAACGGTCGCTAAAAGAACTGTCGTAAGTCGAGGACTACCTATTGTCTGTACATTTTTTTGGTGGAGGAGTGTTATTTGGGGAAAAAAACGACAGAACAATTTGGGGAAGTGATGTGAGAAAAGGAAGAAGAAAAGAGAACTCAAATCCCTCGAGGTCAACCCGAAATAGCCCTGCCTAAAGGAAGCAGCGGAGCAAAAATAAACGAAAAATAAAATTTATTTGAGAATATAACTTACGGAAAAAAAGGAAGCAGGCGTTTGCACCGCCAAAGCTGCGGTCTTTATATTCTTTTGAAAGATCCTGCAGACACCTCGGTAACTCCTCGGCTTACAACAGCTCATTTAGTGACCGTTCAAAGTTAGAACATCACTGAAAAAAGTTACTTACGACCATTTTTCATGCTTACGACCGTTGCAGCATCTGCTTAGTCACTTGGCCACTGACTCGCATTTATGACGGTTGCAGTATTCCCAGGGTGACGCGATCCCCTTTTGCGACCTTCTGACCAGCCAAGCCAATGAGGAAGCCCAGTTTACTTAACGACATTGTGACTAACTTAACGACGGCACGGATTCAATGAACAACCGTGGCAAGGAAGTTCATAAAACGGAATCAAAATTCTCATTAAAAACCCGCCGTTTAGCGAAACGGAGGGAAATTCACTTGGCGATCCGTTTCACTTAGCAAGAAAAATTGGGGGCTCAATTGTAGTCGTAAGTCGAGGACGAGCTAAAATCTTTCTTTTCCTACAGGAAAGACATTTATTATTATTTATTTGCTGATTTATTGATTTCCTGATGAGCTGGCTTTTGATTGTTTGTGTTCGTTATTAATAAACTACCCCGGGAAGTGGTGGGCTGCAGCCGGTTCGCGCGAATCGGTACTTGCGATCTGCGGATGGGCCCACTCACCCGCAATCCCGTCCTATATCGCTGTGTTTGACGCCGCAGGGATGCGCGGAAGGCGCGCACGAGCGAATTGCTGTGTTTTTTGACGCCGTGCAGGAGACGTGCGTGTGCGAATTGCCATGTTTGACGATGCACACGTGCACAGGAGGCGTGCGTGCACATTTCCAGTTGCTGGGCAAACCGGATGTTACAGTATGTGACGCCCACATCTGACCCAGGGGTTATGGATGTTCCAGATGGCCGGCGCTATAAACCTTTTAAATATATATAATAAATAAAAGTCTCCTTGAAATCTATCTATGTGCGGAGCTGGAAAAAAAATGACACAGAATGAATGAATCATCGGTAAGGAAGGCAGGAAGGATGTTAAATGTGTGTTTGCATTGTGTTTGTGTTGTCTGGCATGCACCAGGGGGTCCTCGGCGTACGACCGTAATTGAGCCTCAAATTTCTGTCGATAATGGAGAATTGTATGCCAAAAACCAGTAATTTTCGACGTATGAAAATTTTTAAGGAAGATAATTGCTGTGTGAGTTTTGCCCTATTTTGCCTTTTTTTTAATTGCCGCCGTTGTTAAGTGAATCGCTGCGGTTGATAAGTTAGTAAGCCGGTTGTTAAGTGAATCCGGCTTCCCCATGGACTTTGTTTGCTGGAAGGTCGTAAAAGGGGATCACGTGACCCCAGGTCTCTGCGACCGTCATAAATATGAGAATTTTGATCACGTGACCAGGGGCATGTTGCGATGGTCATTAAGTGTGTAAAACGGTCGTCACTTTTTCCAGTGCCGTTGTAACTTTGAACGGTCACTAAGTGAACTGTCGTAAGTTGAGGACTACCTGTAATAACGATCAAATTCCTCCAGATTAGCTGCTGAGCGGAGAGCTGCAATATTAAATTTAACCCGGGAATGGATTTACCCCCTTTGTCTCATTATTTTAAGAGATTTTATCTGAAATGCAAGAAGTCCTCGACTTCCGACATGAACGGAGCCTGCCCAAGTCACGGCGGTCGTAAAACAAGTGGATCAAGTGAACAACCCAATTTTACAACCTTTTTTGCAGTGGCCGTTAAGCAAATCATCACAGTTGTTAAGTGAGACATGCGGTCGTTAAGCAAACCTGGCTTCCCTCGTTACTTGTCATAAAGGGTTGGAAATGGCAGTCACACGACCCCGGGTTGCTTCAACTATCATAAATATGTGCTGGTTGTATTTAGCCATTTTGATCTTATGATCCTGGGAATGCTGTGACGGTCGTAAGTATGAGGATTGGTCTTAAGTCACTTTTTTCAGGGTCATTGTAACTTAGAATGGTCACTAAATCAACTTTTAATGACCCCATAATCCCTTGCATCGGGGTGGAGTCTGGGCAACTGAATGGAGCTGAGTGTTTTACTGGCCGGATGCCCTTCCCTGTTGCCAATGAGGAGTTTTGTTCGGCAGATATATTCTCATTGCGCCCAGAGAGAGAACTATCTTCCTCTACCTAGGATCGAACTCACAACCTCCTGACTGCGAGGTGAGAGCTCCACCTCTAGGCCACGGCACCACTCAGACCCCCGCACCAATCCTGGGAATGCTGTGACGGTCATAAGTATGAGGATTGGTCTTAAGTCACTTTTTTCAGGGTCACTGTAACTTTGAATGGTCACTAAATGATCGGTGGTTAAGTACAGTATTTGCCTCCTGTTCTTCTGCACAGTTGCAGTCCCTTCGCCCTCCACTAGGGGCATTCTCGGGGAGCTCTCTGTTGTCCCTGGTGGAGCAGGCAGGAACTGACTCACCTTGTCTTGGCTGTTGAGTTCTTGATAAGGGATGTGAGCCGGCAGGTAGGTGTGTAAGAGGGCGCAGAAAGCCAGGCCGTCACTCCAGCTGCTGCTGAAGTTGGTGATGTCGATATTCTGCAAATGCAACGAGAGGAGAGGAGTGATGCACTGATGATGTTACCTAGTTGGGTCATGAAACGTCTGCAAGAAAACCAGGTTTCGGAGAGCACCAAGGAGCCTTCCTTCCTTCCTGCCTTCTCATTCTCATCACTTTCCTTCGTTTGTTTGTTCATTCCTCCCTTCTCTTCTCATTCTCATCACCTCTTCCTCCCTCCCTCCCTTCTCATCACTTCTTTCCTTCCTTCCTCCCTCCCTTTCCTCCCTCCCCAGACCTTCCTTTCTTCCTTCTTTCCTTCCTTCTCCCTCCCTCCCTTCTCACACTTCCATCCCCTCTCTTCTTTCCTCCCTCCCTCTCTTTCCAGGCCTTCCTTCCTTCCCCCTCCTTCTTCCTTCCTTCTCTCTCCCTCCATCCCCTTCCTTCCTTCTCACACTTCCATCCTCCCTCTCTTCTTTCCTTCCCTCCCTCTTTCCAGGCCTTCCTTCCCCTCCTTCTTTTCCTTCCTTCCTCCTCCTCTTCCTTCCTTCTCACACTTCCATCCATCCTCCCTCCCTCTCTTCTTTCCTTCCCTCCCTCTTTCCAGACCTTCCTTCCTTCCCACTCCTTCTTCCTCCCTCCCTTCTCATTCTCATCACTTTCCTCCCTCTCAAGACCTTTCTTTCTTCCTTCCTTCCTTCCCCCTCCCTCCATCCCCTTCCTTCCTTCTCACACTTCCATCCTCCCTCTCTTCTTTCCTTCCCTCCCTCTTTCCAGGCCTTCCTTCCTTCCCCCTCCTTCTTCCTCACTCCCTTCTCATTCTCATCACTTTCCTCCCTCTGTCAAGACCTTTCTTCCTTCCTTCTTTCCTTTCTCCCCTCCTTCCATCCCTTCCTTCCTTCTCACACTTCCATCCTCCCTCTCTTCTTTCCTTCCCTCCCTCTTTCCAGGCCTTCCTTCCTTCCCTCTCCTTCTTCCTTCTCTCTCCCTCCATCCCCTTCCTTCCTTCTCACACTTCCATCCTCTCTCTTCTTTCCTTCCCTCCCTCTTTCCAGACCTTCCTTCCCCCTTCTTCTTCCTCCCTCCCTCCCTCCTTTCCTTCCTTCTCACACTTCCATCTCCCTCCCTCTCTTTCCAGACCTTCCTTCCTTCCCCTCCTTCTTCCTCCCTCCCTTCTCATTCTCATCACTTTCCTCTCCCTCAAGACCTTTTTTTTCTTCCTTCCTTCTTTCCTTCCTTCTCCCTCCCTCCCTCCAGACCTTCCTTCTTTCCATCCTTCCTTCTTCCTCCCTCCCCTTCCTTCCTTCTCATACTTCTTCCATCCTCCCTCCCTCTCTTCCTTCCTTCCCTCCCTCTCTTTCCAGGCCTTCCTTCTTTCCATCCTTCCTTCTTCCTCCCTCCCATTTCAATTTCTGTCAACTTTTCTTTGTTCCTTCACTGCTTTTCTTTAGCAACAGACAGAAAACAATTTAAGTAAAAACTGGAGACTTTAAACTTAGTTTTAGGCCAAAACCTTTACGAGAGAATATTTGATGGAGGAAAAGAATAAACCTTTTATTTGTACGGGTAGTCCTTGATTTATAAACCGTAATTGAGCTCACAATTATGGTTGTTAAGTCACGCGGATTGTTAAATGGTGACCCCACCTCATTTTATACCCTTTATTACAATGATCGTTAAGCGAACACTGCGTCTGTCATTAAGACGCTTTTTTTTTTTTGCCAGAAGGAATTGTACAGGTAGTCCTCGGTTTATGACGGGTTGCTTAATGACCTTTAAAAGTTATGACAGACCCCCTCCCCAAAATGCTACTTATGACCCAGTTCTTAACTTCTGACAGCCGCACATATACCCCATAGTTACATGCCCGTATTTTGGGTGCCTGACAATTCGACCGCCTTTATCATGTATTCTGTGGTCACGGGACTGTAAATTTATGACTTTTTTTGGCCAATTCCTGTTAAAGTTGATGGTTCTAGCCCAATAACTCACTAATCAAAATGTATTCCCTTGCAGAAATGTAAGAAGGTAGAGATACAGACAAGATATAAACAAGTTAGACATTTTACATAACAATTTCTGGTCTTTTTGACTAATTTCTGGCCAAAAAAAAAAAAAAAAAAAGCCAATAAGAATACATGGATTCGTTTAACGACCGTGGTGTTTGCTTAACTGCCAGCACCAACAAAAAATAAAAAAAAGAAGTCGTAAAATCAGATCTGGCCCTCTCTCGACTTCTGACCGTCGTGTCTTATGACGGCAATGTTGAGCTCTATTGTGGTCGTAAGTCGAGGACTACCTGCCATGGGTTAGGATTTGACAACGGGGGGCTTCCCACAGCTGGATAAACCACCCCCGGATTGAGCAAAAGTGGTTTTTCTGTTGTTAATCACGCACAAAAGTGACATAAGGATTTTTCTGATAAGCGGGAAAAAAGGGAGTTTTCTGATAAGCAGTTCTGGGGAATAAAAGGGAGGGAAAAATACGTGAGAAAGCAATGATTCACATCATTAATTAATAAAGCAAAAATTCCCTTGAAATTATTCAACCAAGTCACATGTCATTGACACTTTTTTTTTTCCTGGTCTTGAGCAGGGAGGGTTGGACTAGAAGACCTCTAAGGTCCCTTTTGACTCTGTTATTCTCTACAAGTAGTCCTTGATTTACAACCATTTAGTGACTGTTCGAAGTTGCGACGGCCCTGAAAAAAAAAGGAACTTATGACCATTTTTTCACTCCTACAACCGTTGCAGCGTCCCCCGCGGTCACAGGATCAAAATTCAGACTCTTGGCAACCGACTCGTATTTATGACGGTCGCAACGTCCTGGGGGGGGGGTTCCATCATGTGATCCGCTTTGGCGACCTTCTGACAAGCGAAGTCGAAGGGGAAGCCAATGTGGACAACTGGGTTACTAAGTTAACCACTGCGCTGATTCGCTGAAGGACTGTGGCCAGAGAGGTCGTAAAACGGGGCAAACCTCGCTTAACGACGTAAGCGACAGAAATGTTTGGGCTCAACTGTGGTCGTAACTGTGGTATTTATTCCCTAGATTAAACGCGATGTCAATTGCTTGGACAAGTGTTCAGTGCGGGTTTTGTGCGTTTATTTAATTACTTTTTATTTATCTATTATTCATTCAATGATTTATTTTTGGTCAATCCTTTAGGTTGCAAAGTGGAGCGATGCTTCCTTAACGACCGTTGTTACTTAATCCCTGCAGCGATTTATTTATTTATTTATTTATTTGTTTGTTTGTTTATTTATTTATTTATTTATTATTTTTTAATTTAAATTTGTATACCGCCCTTCTCCTACTGGACTCAGGGCGGTGCACAGCCAAGTAAACAACATTTCAATACAAAATTTAAAAATTTAAAAGAATTATACACTTTGGCCGAAAATTTAAAAACCTCACAACTAAAGCCCATTAGACAATTAAAAATCTAATATCTCAAAAAAAAAGGGGGGGGTGTTTCACGCCAGCCCTTCTTGATGGAAAAGAAAAGTTTTTAGGGCACGGCGAAAAGCCCGGAGATCTGGTATTAACGACTGTGGCAGGCGAGATGGCCAAAGGGGGCGAAAGGCAGTGAAACAACTGTCTCGTTTAGCGACGGAAACGGGGGGGGTATTTTGGTCGTAAATCGAGGACTGCCCACAATTGTCATCCCTGCAGACCCTCACACTAAAGGGGCTGTTTAATGCTGAATTCCTAGCTTGGAACAAAAAAAAGCCTTTCCCCGTGTTTTCCCGAAATTAGGACCAGATCTTATATTTTGGGGGGCTCCAAAATAAGCACTAGGGCTTATTTTTGGAGGGTGTCTTATTTTTTTCCCCTTGTACGGGAGGCCAATTTCTTCTGCTTGCTTGCGGCCGCAACAGGGCGCGAGGCTGTGCAGTGTTTCAATGCTGCCGCCGCGAGGCAGCCCAGGGTGGAGCTGCCCAATGCGCCCCGCAGTGCCCTGCAGCCACACCAAACATGCCCCAACACCTGCCTCACCTTGCGGCGGTGGCTCCGGCAGCCCTGTTCCGCAGGACACCGCGTGGCCACCGGCACACTAATTCTCCTTGCTGGCGGCCGCAACGCAGCAGGCAAGCCGAGAGACGGTGGGACGGAGTGGGCGGCTGGCGGTGGAAGGCTTGTCTTCATGTCTCTCGGCTTTCCCGCGGCCTGCAGGGTGCATCGGGATCACGCCTGCTTCCTCCCACCCTGACCCCCCCCGGCGCCTCTGCCTCCGTCTGCTGCCGGTACCACCGTGCAAAGACAAGCTTCTCGCGGCCGGCCAGCTGGTCTGGCCCACTGACACTCAGCTTTCCCGCGTCCCGTGCTGCGCGTCCGGATTGCATGCCTGCCCCCGCCTCTGCCTGCTGCTTGGACAGGTAATCAACTCACCTGTGCTGCGCAGGTGGCTGCTGCTGTCGGACACTGTTGGCCCCCAGGCCCTACCTGCCTCCGGTGCTGGCCACGCTGCCCGCTGATGAAAAATTTTAATTAGGGCTTATTTTGGGGAGTAGGGCTTTTAATAAGATTATGCTAAATATCAGGCTAGGGCTTATTTTTGGGGAAATGGAGTATTTACAGGGGGACCCTCCCAGGGTTGAAATGTTCCCGGTTCGGACTGGATCACCCGATCCGGTAGTGATGGAGGCGGGTGGTTCGGAGAACTGGTAGCAAAAATCCCTGCCCCTCCCCCTATGCCCAGCTGAACTGCACAATCATCAGAGCTTTTTTTTAAAAAAAAATTAAAAGCATTTTTTCTACAACCTCTTCGGCAGAAAAAATGCATTTAAAAGTAAAAAAAAAAAAGCCTCTGATGATCCCAGCTGAGTTGCCTGATCGTCAGAGGCATTTAAAAGAAAAAAAAGCCTCTGACGATCAGGCAACTCAGCTGGGATCATCAGAGCCTTTTGAAAGCATTTTTTTCGCCGAAGAGGTTGTCGAAAAAATGGTTTTAAAAGTAAAAAAAAAAAAAAAAGGCCACGCCCACCCAATCACATTCCCACCACCAAGCCACGCCCACAGAACCGGTAGTAACAAATTTTAAAATTTCACCGCTGGACCCTCCCCCACAATTATGGTTCCACTAACGTAAGAGCTGGACTTTGCTTCGATTGCAGAACTACACAATCGATCAACCCGCAATTAAAATGCAAGATGATGAAATAAACGGAGCTTTTGGGACTCATGTTCTCTCCCCCCCCCCGCCCCCTCCCCGATCAATGCCGTCTCCTGCCGGCAAAATTGAGATTGGATGCAGACCTCAAGGAGGCCACGGATTTGGCCACAGCACCCAGTTTGTTGGGCGGTGGGGAAACGGCAACGGCTGTGATGCCTCCAGCCTTTCCTCTTAATTGTTGGCAGCCTTAATTCGATTCGAGAGCTTGGTTGAGATTGGATTAACTTCCTTCGGCACTTTCTCCAAATTTGGAGGAGAACAAAAGAGTCACACAGTACGCAACTGCCAACTCGTGTGTGTGTGTTTTGTGTGCGTGGGGAAGACGAGACTTCTTGCGCACAAGTGCTGCATCTATGGGGACAAAACGGTGTGCGAGGGCCCCACGTCACATTCTGGGCCCCATTTTGGGTGAGAGAGAATACAGGCAGTCCTCGAATTACGACAGTTCGTTTAGCGACCGTTCGAAGTTACAGCAGCGCTGGAAAAAGTGACTTACGGGCTGCTTTCCACACTTACGACCGTTGGATCACATGCCCGGGGTCACACGATCCCCTTTTGCAACCTTCTGATGAGCAAAATCATCGGGGAAGCCAGACTCACTTAACAACCGAGGGACTAAATTAATAACTGCAGTGATTCCCTTTACAACTCTGAAAAGAAAGGCCGTAAAATGGGACATTAATTTAACTCCTGTCTCACCAGTGGTGGGTTGCTCCCGGTTCGGGCGAATTGGTAGCGGCTGAGGCAGGAAGCTCCGCCCACTCACCGAGACGTCATCAAAAACGCTCTGCGCATGTGCAGAAACTTCTATACATGTGTAGAAGCGTTATGTGCTCGCAAAGCGAGCCCACGCGCTACCAGTAGCAAACCAGTAGTGCCGGGATTTGAAACCCACTACTGTGTCTCACGTAGCAACAGAAATGTCGCCTTCCATTGTGGTCGTAAATCAAGGACTAACTGTAGAGGAAAAGTAAAATGCCATTTCTGAGTCCAATTCAGAACTAACTACTAGCATTAGTATTAATTTAACTGAATGGATCGCCACCCATTTTGCCAGCCAAGGAAGACTCTGTGCTGCTTACAATGTAATAAAAACAGAAATGTTAATGGCAATAATTAAAACTGCAAGAATTAAATATTACTGACGCCTTTGATAAGGCCTGAGTGGTTTGATTGGATCGAATTGTCAATGTCCTTGAATTACAATTAAATCAAGTCACTGTGATTTAAATTATGCTGGCTGGGGGATTCTGGGAGTGGAAGTCCATCCATCTTAAAGCATGGCTGCCTGGGGAATTCTGGGAGTGGAAGTCCATCCCTCTTAAAGCATGCAGGCTGGGGAATTCTGGGAGAGGAAGTCCATCCATCTTAAAGCATGATTGCTGAGGAATTCTGGGGGAGGAAGTCCATCCATCTTAAAGCATGCTGGATGGGGATTCTGGGAGTGGACGTCCATCCATCTTAAAGCATTGCTGGCTGGGGAATTCTGGGAGTGGACGTCCACCCCTCTTAAAGCATAGCTGGCTGGGGAATTCTGGGAGTGGACGTCCATCCCTCTTAAAGCATGCAGGCTGGGGAATTCTGGGAGTGGACGTCCATCCATCTTAAAGCATGATTGCTGAGGAATTCTGGGAGTGGACGTCCACCCCTCTTAAAGCATAGCTGGCTGGGGAATTCTGGGAGTGGAAGTCCACCCCTCTTAAAGCAGGCAGGCTGGGGAATTCTGGGAGTGGACGTCCACCCCTCTTAAAGCAGGCAGGCTGGGGAATTCTGGGAGTGGACGTCCACCCCTCTTAAAGCATAGCTGGCTGGGGAATTCTGGGAGTGGAAGTCCATCCTTCTTAAAGCATGGCTGGCTGGGGGATTCTGGGAGTGGAAGTCCACCCCTCTCCAAGGCCTTCTTTGGGCCTTGTTTGCGAAGCCTTTTGTCCGAGATCCTCCAGGACAAAAGTCAACGGGAGAAGGAACGTGGGCCAAGGCGGAAGCCAGAGGGAAGCGTCCCACTTGGCCAAGGGTCCTGCACAATGCAAGGAGGACCTTGGTGGCCGCCTCCAGCCTTGCATCCTGTCCGCCTTTGAGGAAGGGGAAGACATGAAAAAGCCCCACTGAAGGAGGGACCTCGCCCACGTCAGCAGTGACCTTGAACGCTGGAGATCTGAGGAACATCTAGGAGAATTATGGCACACACCGGAAATTCAGGAAGAAAAGGATCAGTAGACAAGAGCCGGGGAGGGAGTAGAAATGGTCAAAGGCTGGTGGAGCAGCGAGAAGTCCCCTCAGGCCAGCATCCTGTTTCCCGCAGGGGCCAGCTGGCGAAGTCCAGCTAGGCCTGAAGCAGTTTGGGGAGACAACGTTGCTGTGCTTAAGAACGGCGACTCAGTTTCCCGGAGGGACAGCCAAGGGGTCCAAAGACCCCTCGGGCCCATAGTTTTCATTCCAGCGAAGAGAAAAAAAAGGTAGATAAGAGTAGAATAGAACTGGAAGGGACCTTAAGAGGTCTTGTAGTCCAACCCCTTGCTCAAGCAGGAGACCCCCCCCCACTTACTATTTCAGGCAGGTCTTTTCTTAAAAACTTCCAGCACCCACAACTCCTGGAGGCAAGGCGTTCAGAATTTAATTGTTCACACTATTACGAAGTTTCTCCTTAGTTCTAAATTGCTTCTTTCCTTGATTGGTTTCCATCCGTTGCTTCTTCTCCTGCCTTCTGGTGCTTTGGAGAATAAGTGGACTCCCTCTTCTTTGGGGCAGCCCTTCAAATACTGGAAGACTGCTATCATGTCCCTAGTCCTTCTTTTCATTAAACAAGACATACCCAGTTCCTGCAACCGTTTTTCCTATGTTTTAGTTTCCAGGCCTTTAAATCATCTTAGTTGCTCTTCTCTACACTTTTTCCAAAGTCTCAACTTCTTTTTTTTTGTAATGTGGGAACCAAAACTGGTTGCAGGATTCCAGGTGTGACCTTACCAAGGTTTTACAAAGTGGTACTACTACCTCACCTGAATTTGATTCTATGCCTCTGTTTACACAACCAAGGATTATTTTTTTTTTAATTTGATTTATATGCCGCCCTTCTCCGGAGGCTCAGGGCGGCTTACAATGCGTTAAGCAATAGCCTTCATACTTTTGTATATATTTATACAAAGTCAGCTTATTGCCCCCACAAACTGGGTCCTCATTTCACCTACCTTAGAAAGGATGGAAGGCTGAGTCGACCTTGAGCCTGGCGAGATTCGAACCAGCAGAAATTGCAGGCAGCTGTGTTAATAACAGGGTGCACTAAACCACTGTACTATCAAGGATTGTCCTAAAGGTGCTTTTTCAGGAGGCAACTGGACTTCGTTTTTTCTTTTGAAGACGTTTCGCTTCTCATCCAAGAAGCTTCTTCAGCTCTGACTGGAGGGTGGGAAATGGAAGGATTTACACTCCTTGCGGACAGCTGGTCATTTGCATCTCTTTAGAGAGTCGTTGAGGCCACTTGGAGGCTTATCTGTGTCCTCGGGGTCACCTGAGTGGTGCAAATACTTCCTGTAGTCTGCAATTTTTTTCTCTGTAAATCCATTCCTACCTCTAAAAGGATGCAAATCGGTGGTGGGTTCATCCTGGTTCGGCCTGGTTCGGCTGAGCCGGTAGCGGTGATGATATGACGTCACCGAACCAGTTCTCTTTGTTCGGGAGCTGCCTGCCACCGCGTTATTCTTACCTTTTATTTGGCCCCGGCCCCAATCTATTGCTGCCACCCGAGCCTCAGCTAATCGGCTAGACCAGTGGTTCTCAACCTTCCTAATACCGCGACCCTTTAATCAGTTCCTCATGTTGTGGTGACCCCAACCATAACATTATTCCTAAACCACTGAAAATATGTGTTTTCTGATGGTCTTAGGTGACCCCTGTGAAAGGGTCGTTCGACCCAAAGGGTCCGACCCACAGGTGAGAACCACTGGGCTAGAAGGAAAAAAAACTT
Source organism: Pantherophis guttatus (assembly GCF_029531705.1). Next base: position 146,643 of record NW_026844137.1, read on the forward strand.
TAAACTCTTGCTGCGGGGCTTCAAAGGGCCGCCCTACAGCTGATCAGTGTTAAAAGGCAGTGTGGTGGTAGACCGGTGCCTCCAAAAACAAATGAGTAGACCGGTGCCTCCAAAAACAAATGAGTAGACCAGTGCCTCCAAAAACAAATGAGTAGACCGGTGCCTCCAAAAACAAATGAGTAGACCGGTGCCTCCAAAAACAAATGAGTAGACCGGTGCCTCCAAAAAAAATGGGTAGAGGAAAAAAACTGTTTAAACTCTTGCCGCGGGGCTTCAAAGGGCCGCCCTACAGCTGATCAGTGTTAAAAGGCACTGTGGTGGTAGACCAGTGCCTCCAAAAACAAATGAGTAGACCGGAGCCTCCAAAAACGAATGAGTAGACCGGTGCCTCCAAAAACAAATGAGTAGACCGGTGCCTCCAAAAACAAATGAGTAGACCGGTGCCTCCAAAAATAAATGGGTAGACCGGTGCCTCCAAAAACAAATGAGTAGACCGGTGCCTCCAAAAACAAATGAGTAGACCGATGCCTCCAAAAACAAATGAGTAGACCGGTGCCTCCAAAAACAAATGAGTAGACCGGTGCCTGCAAAAATAAATGGGTAGACCGGTGCCTCCAAAAATAAATGGGTAGACCGGTGCCTGCAAAAATAAATGAGTAGACCGGTGCCTCCAAAAACGAAAAGTGCCTCCAAAAATGAATGAGTAGACCGGTGCCTCCAAAAACAAACGAGTAGACCAGTGCCTCCAAAAACAAATGAGTAGACCAGTGCCTCCAAAAACAAATGAGTAGACAGGTGCCTCCAAAAACAAATGAGTAGACCGGTACAGCTCTGCAAGCAGTTAAAAGCCTGGTAGACCAGTGCCTCTGCTAAATCCTAAAGAATTGTTACACAGCCATCAAACCACGTCCACAAAATAAGCCACGTCCACAGAACTGGTAGTAAAAAAATTTAGAACCCATCCCTGATGCAAATGACCAGCTGTCTGCAAGGAATATCAATCCTTCCATTCCTCACTATCCTGTCAGAGCTGAAGAAGCTTCTGGGATGAGAAGCGAAACGTCTTCAAAAGAAAAAAAAGAAAAAGAAAGTCCAATTGCCTCCTGAAAAAAGCATTTTTTGAGACAACCATCATCTGGATGACAGTATTGCTTACGGATTTTTAGCCAAGGATTGTGTTAGCTTTTTTTGGCTGCTGCCGCACACGGCTGGCTCAGGTTTAAGCGATCGTCTCCTAGGACTCCAAGGTCCATCTCACCGTTACTGTTTTTTCGAGCCAGGTTTCGCCTACTCTGTACCCGTAACTTGGGTTTTTCCTGCCCAGGTGTAAAACTTTGCTTTTCTCCATTTTTCTGAATTTCAGTAACAAGCCAGGTTCTCCGAGGCACGTCGTGCGAAAGGCTGCGAGAGAAAGATTTTAGCCAGGGAAGCGATTCTGCTTTCCCTTGCGTGACAGGTTGCCTTCGATTTATGACCGGGTGACTTACGCAAGTCACTTTTTTTAAAAGCGTCTCTGTAACTTTGAGTGGTCTCTAAACATACGTTGTAAATTGAGGACAATCTGTTTAGAAAAATCTATCCCTGGTTTTCGGTATCAATTTAAAATAATCCAGGCGCCCAACTTCGTAATGAGATGGATGAGGATAATTAAAGCGTTGAACGTGGCTCTCCAAATATTTCAGCCGTGTTCAGCTGCCGGGAGCCGAGACGTGTAACCATAATCACAAGCATGATGGAGAGAAAAAGAAATTGAGAAAAGAACAGTGGTAATTTAGCGTTAATTGGCCTGGGTCAGATGGATGTTTCCCCTGAGTTAATTTCTTAAGGCTTGGCTAATTTTTAATCGGATTTTCATTCTAAGCATCACATTCTGTAATTGTGCTAAGACTACCAGAGCCACGTGCCTGGGCCCCAAAATGTTTGCCTCAGAAGCTGCACGCTCAGATCAAACATCAAATTTTGATAGAAAATTCAGATCAAAGATGAAGTTGTGCTAAGACTACAAGACCCAGGTGCCTGGGCCCCAGTTGGGCTAAGACTACATGACCCAGGTGCCTGGGCCCCAAAATGTTTGCCTCAGAAGCTGCACGCTCAGATCAAACATCAATTTTGACGACAAAATTCAGATCAAAGATGAAGTTGTGCTAAGACTACAAGACCCAGGTGCCTGGACCCCAGTTGGGCTAAGACTACAACACCCAAATGCCTGGGCCCCAAAATGTTTGCCTCAGAAGCTGCACGCTCAGATCAAACATCAAATTTTGATAGAAAATTCAGATCAAAAATGAAGTTGTGTTAAGACTACAACACCCAAATGCCTGGGCCCCAAAATGTTTGCCTCAGAAGCTGCACGCTCAGATCAAACATCAAATTTTGATGGAAAATTCAGATCAAAGATGAAGTTGTGCTAAGACTACAAGACCCAGGTGCCTGGACCCCAGTTGGGCTAAGACTACAACACCCAAATGCCTGGGCCCCAAAATGTTTGCCTCAGAAGCTGCACGCTCAGATCAAACATCAAATTTTGATGGAAAATTCAGATCAAAGATGAAGTTGTGCTAAGACTACAAGACCCAGTGTCTGGACCCCAGTTGGGCTAAGACTACAACACCCAAATGCCTGGCCCCAAAATGTTTGCCTCAGAAGCTGCACGCTCAGATCAAACATCAAATTTTGATGGAAAATTCAGATCAAAGATGAAGTTGTGCTAAGACTACAAGACCCAGGTGTCTGGACCCCAGTTGGGCTAAGACTACAACACCCAAATGCCTGGGCCCCAAAATGTTTGCCTCAGAAGCTGCACGCTCAGATCAAACATCAAATTTTGACGGAAAATTCAGATCAAAGATGAAGTTGGGCTAAGACTACAAGACCCAGGTGCCTGGACCCCAAAATGTTTGCCTCAGAAGCTGAACGCTTAGATCAAACATCAAATTTTGACGGAAAATTCAGATCAAAGATGAAGTTGGGCTAAGACTACAAGACCCAGGTGCCTGGACCCCAGTTGGGCTAAGACTACAACACCCAAATGCCTGGGCCCCAAAATGTTTGCCTCAGAAGCTGCACGCTCAGATCAAACATCAAATTTTGATAGAAAATTCAGATCAAAGATGAAGTTGTGCTAAGACTACAAGACCCAGGTGCCTGGGCCCCAGTTGGGCTAAGACTACATGACCCAGGTGCCTGGCCCCAAAATGTTTGCCTCAGAAGCTGCACGCTCAGATCAAACATCAAATTTTGACGAAAAATTCAGATCAAAGATGAAGTTGTGCTAAGACTACAAGACCCAGGTGCCTGGACCCCAGTTGGGCTAAGACTACAACACCCAAATGCCTGGCCCCAAAATGTTTGCCTCAGAAGCTGCACGCTCAGATCAAACATCAAATTTTGACGGAAAATTCAGATCAAAGATGAAGTTGGGCTAAGACTACAAGACCCAGGTGCCTGGACCCCAAAATGTTTGCCTCAGAAGCTGAACGCTTAGATCAAACATCAAATTTTGACGGAAAATTCAGATCAAAGATGAAGTTGGCTAAGACTACAAGACCCAGGTGCCTGGACCCCAGTTGGGCTAAGACTACAACACCCAAATGCCTGGGCCCCAAAATGTTTGCCTCAGAAGCTGAACGCTTAGATCAAACATCGAATTCTGATGGAAAATTCAGATCAAAGATTAAATGTTAACATATGTAAACATCCGTATTTGCAATTTTTAGTACGTTAAGATTTTTAGTGCAGGAAGTCCTCGACTTACAACAGGTTCACTTAATGACCGTTTGAAGTTACAGCGGCACTGAAAACAGGGACCGGTGCTCACACTTACGACGGTTGCAGCATCTCTATGGTCACCTGATCAAAATCTGGATGCTTGGCAACTGACTCATATTTATGACGGTTGCAGCGTTCCTGGGGTTCACGTCATCCCCATTTGTGACCTTCCGATGGGCAACGTCAACGGGGAAGCCAGATTCATTTAACGACCGTGTGACTCACTTAACAACTGCAGTGATTCGCTTGACAACCGTGACAAGACAGGTCGCAAAATGGGGCAAAACTCCCTTAAGAACCGTCTCGCTCAGCAAGGGGAATTTGGGGCTCCACTGTCGTCGTAAGTCGAGGACTACTTGTGACAAGAGAATGGGGACTCCTGTACGGTACGATTTCTCAAACTTGGGGCAAGGATCTGTTCACCCCTTGGGATTTGGGGTGGGTGGGTGAGATTGTTTCTTTTTGAAAGATTTTGTTTCGGTCTCCGAGCAAGAAAAATCAGATTTTTGATCAGTTTCTCAAAGGGGCGATGAGACGGTCAGAAAAATGATCTCATGCTCATTTTTTGTCGTGTCTGGCGTGGCGACGCTGTGCTAAATTATTCTCGGGCAGCTGAAATATGACACGGCCAGTCGCTCTTGGTCAGAAAAATCCTGATGGAGAATTGAGCCTTGATAGTACAGTGGTCTAAGCACCCTGTTATTAACACAGCTGCCTGCAATTATTGCAGGTTCGAATCTCCCCAGGCTCAAGGTTGACTCAGCCTTCCATCCTTTCTAAGGTAGGTAAAATGAGGACCCAGTTTGTGGGGGCAATAAGCTGACTTTGTATAAATATACAAAAGGATGAAGGCTATTGCTTAGCGCATTGTAATCCACCCTGAGTCTCCGGAGAAGGGCGGCATATAAATCAAATTTATATATATATATATATATATATATTTTCTTGGAGAACCTGGACTTCCAGATGGAAAAAGTGACCCCCAGAATTGAAGTAAGCCCCCAGACCCGTTTCTGTCTCCTGCTGCCCAGATTTCTCCCTCCCTCCTGGCTGCATCCCATAATGAGAGCATCACCTGGGGAGGAAGGACAGGAGCAGGGCGTGGTCACAAGAGTCCAGGTGAGTCCGAAGCTGCACCTGTTTTACCTGGAGAGATTTTTAAAAAATGCTCTCTGAAGAGCAGCCGGAGGGAAAGGAGACAGGGCTGCTTTCAAAGGTGCCGCTTGTCGGGGGGGGGGGGAACAGGCTCTCTTGGGGCGGGGGACACCCCGAATTGGAGGGAATTAGGAAGCCAAAGGGGCAGGTGCAGGAGAGTTCGTGTGGTGGGAAGACAGGTGGTGGAAAGGTAGAAGGCCTGGCTAGGTGGGAATACTCAGTTCGAGCCCTCAATGGGACCTGAAACTTGGGACGGTTTCCTTTCCTTTCCTTTCTCTCTTTCTCTTTCTTTCCTTCCTTTTCCTCTCTATCTTCCTCTCACTTCCATCCTTCCTTCATTTCCTTCCTTCCTTTCTTCCATCTTTCTCACTCCATCCTTTCCTTTCCCTCCCCTTTTCTCTTTTTTTCTTTCCTTTTCTATCTCCATCTCACTTCCCTCCTTCCTTTATCTCCTTCCTTCATTTCCTTCCTTCCTCTTTCTCTCTCCATCCTTTCCTTTTCCTTCCTTTTCCTTTCTTTCTTTTCTTTTCTCTTTCCTTTTCCTCTCTATCTCCCATCCTTCCTTCATCACCTTCCTTCATTTCCTTCCTCACGTTGCCTTTCTTTCTTTCCCTTCTTTTCCTCTCTCTCTCTCTTCCTCTCACTTCCATCCTCCCTTCATCTTCTTCCTTCCTTTCCTTCCTCACTTTGCCTTTCTTTCTCTTCCTTCCTTCCTTCCTTCCTTCCTTCCTTCCTTCCTTCCTTCCTTCCTTCCTTCCTCCTCCTTTCCTTCTATCTCTCTCCTCTCTTCCTTCTTCCCTTCCTTCCTTTTCCTCCGTCCAGTGGTGGATTCCTCCCAGTTTGGTCCGTTCGGCTGAGCCGGTAGTGGTGACGATATGACATCACCGAACCGGTTCTCCCCCCCTCCCCGCCCTCCCACGTTATTCTTACCTTTTATTTGGTCCCACCCCCAATCTCTTGCTGCCTCCTGAGTCCCAGCTGATGACTAGAGGGAAAAAAACCTGTTTAAACTCTTGCCGGGGGCTTCAAAGGGCCGCCCTACAGCTGATCAGTGTTAAAAGCAAACAAATGAGTCGGGTCGTAAGTGCGAGGACTGGTCGTAAGTGCGAGGACCCTCCAGAAATGACTCTGACCAGCTAGCCACGCCCACCTAGTCACATGACCTCCAAGCCACACCCACAAAATAAGCCACGCCCACAGAACCGGTAGTAAAAAAAAATTAGAACCCACCCCTACCTCCGTCCCACCCTCCCAGAATTCTCTCTGGCCACATTGCTGGCCAGGGAACTCTGGGAATTGAAGTCAAGCGGGATCTTAAAATACGCTGACTGGAGAATTCTGGGAGTTGACTTCCACCCGCCATCTTCCAACTTCCAAGATTGAGAACGATTGGACGAGAGAGAGAGAGAGGCCAAGGCGACAAAAAGATCCCTTGACCCAGAACGATGGGGCTGCTAGTCTTACTGGCAGTGGGCATACAAAATAAAAAATATTATTTTTTCGGGCGCCCAGATTGTAGAAAAATCCCTCCAGTGTTTTTGGCAGAGGGAGTAAGCAAGGCATCGCTTGTTGTGATGGGCAGCTGCAGAAATCCAATGAATAAATAAATAAATAAAATTGTCGAAAGATTTACGGAGGGGAAGGAGAGGCGTTTGAGGGTGTGGAACCTCAAAACAGCGAGGGGCCGGGTCAGACCCCAGGGGAAGGGGTTGTGTTGGAGGACAGTCCCTGGATCCGACCCGGCCTTCCCTTGCACGGTACTTACAGAAGGAGGGAACTGAATGGCTGGCTCACTTGCTCAAGGAGGTAGCTCCTGCAAGCTGTTAGCAATTTGGGGAGCTGTGCCCCCACCCCCAAACCCATCCGAAGGCAGCCAGCTCGGGAAATGTTGCAAGGCTGGGTGAGGTCAATGCAATTTGCCACCCAGAGTCATTTCGTTATGAGATGAGTAGCAAATAAATTGGATGGATGGATGGATGGATGGATGGATGAATGAATGAAGAAGGAAGAAGGAAGGAAGGAAGGAAGGAAGGAAAGAAGGCAGGCAGGTAGAAGGGCATCCTGCTCAGCAAGTTTATTTATTTTATTTTATTTATTTAGTCGCATTTCTATGCCGCCCCACTCCCAAGGGACTCTGGCGGCAAAGAAATTTTAGGGGGTCAAAGAAAGTTGCCACCCAGAGTTGTTTTGTTATGCAATGGGTAGCATATAAAATGAATGGATGGATGGATGGATGAAAGAAAAAGAAGAAAGAAAAGAGAAAGAAAGAAAGAAAAAAGAGAGAGAGAGAAGAAAGAAAGAAAGGAGAAAGAGAAGAGAGAAGGTTAAGGTTAAAGTTAAGGTTTATTAAATTTGTATACCACCCTTCTCCCGAAGGACTCAGGGCGGTGAACAGCCAAGATTAAAATACATACAATATAAAAATTAAAATAAGAAAGAAAAGAAAGAAAGAAAGAAAAAGAAAGAGAGAGAAAGAAAGAAAGAAAGAGAGAGAGAAAAGAAAGAAAGAAAGAAAAAGAAAGAGAGAAAGAAAGAAAAAGAGAGAGAGAGAAAGAGAAAGAACAAAAGAAAGAAAAAATGGGAGGGCTTAAAAATTAAAGTACAGGTAGTTCTCACCTAAGGAAACAAAGAATGAAGGGAAGAAGGGAGGGAAGGAGGGAGGGAGGGAGGGAGGGAGGAATGGAAACGAGGAGAAGGAAGGAAGGAAGCCGTCTTGGTGCAGTGGTTAGTGTGCCATATTGCAGGCTGACTCTGCCCACTGCCAGCAGTTCGATCCTGACCGGCTCAAAGCTGACTCAACCTTTTTTTTTTTCCCCCAAAAAAGTTTTTATTTTTATTTCTCATAAACACATTTACATGTACAGTCATTCCCATCATTTTTCATTCATCTTTTCTTTTAACTTTAATTTTTAATTTGGAAAAAAAAAAAGTTGACTCAACCTTCCATCCTTCCGAGGTGGGTAAAATGAGGACCCAGATTGTTGGGGCAAGAGGCTGATTCTGTAAACCGCTTAGAGAGGGCTGTAAAAGCACTGTGAAGAGGTATATGCGGTAAATCTAAGTGCTATCGCTTGGGAAGGAAGGAAGGAAGGAAGGAAGGAAGGAAGGAAGGAAGGAGGGAGGGAGGGAGGGAGGGAGAAAAGAAAGAAAGAAAGAAAGAAAGAAAAAAGAAAGAAAGAAAGAAAGAAAGAAAGAAAGAAAGAAGAAAGAAAGAAAGAAAGAAAGAATTGCAGGCTAACTCTGTCCACTGCCAGGAATTCGATCCTGACCAGCTCAAGGTTGACTCAGCCTTCCGTCCTTCTGAGGTGGGTAAAATGAGGACCCAGATTGTTGGGGGCAAGAGGCTGATTCTGTACACCGCTTAGAGAGGGCTGTAAAAGCACTATGAAGCGGTATATAAGTCTAACTGCTATTGCTATTTTGAGACGGGCTGAGAATCATCTTTTTCGGGTTAGGAAGACCTCCCCTCTCCCCCCTAATCCACCCCTCCCAAGGATGTTTTGTGGGGGCTCATTGGTGGAGCGGAATTTCTGCATTTCCAACCATCTCCAAAAATCCTGCCCCAAGTCCTGGTTGTCCCCCCCCGAAACCATGTCAGGGACACAAAGACCTTCGCTTTGAGGATAACGCAGTCCGGAAGAGCAACGTGGAAAAAAAAATTAATGGCCTCCAGAAAACCAGGCCAAAAATCACAAAGGCCCCCTTTTTTTGTTAAAAGAGCGTCCGGCGGAAATACTTCGGCGGGCCGAAAATAAAAATGAACAGGAACCAAATACGCTTGGCTCTCCTTTGATCCAAGAGGGTGTGTGAAAGGTTTATTTTAATTTCTTGGTGGGGTGGCGGGGAGGGGGGGGTGCGGGGAGAGGAAAAGGATTGTCTTGAAATCATTTGCACAAACCAGGGATCGTCTACGGCGCTGGGATGGTTGCTTAAAATCTCAGTTAATTCAGGGTTGCAAACATCGAAAAAAAGAGTAGGAACCGGGCAGAAAAAACCTGGCCCTTTGCTGACATCTACTGGTCGCTTAGAGTTTTGCGCCCCAGGTCCAGTAATCCTCGATTTACGACCGGTTTCGTGCCAACCGCCAATGTGGGAAGCCCCCCCACCCCTTTCCAAGAGAATGAAATATTTTGGGGAATATTAAAAGAGGCAGAATATGATATTTCCGCAAAGGAGAAATGCGAGAAATGTGTTCTTAAAGGCAGAAAGCAACACCCAACAACCTCCAGCAGATGCTCAAAGTCTTTAGAGAAGGAGATTTTGTGCCCATTAAGAAATCCAGGCCAGCCTATTCGCCCCAAAAAATCCCACCTTCAGCTCCAAGTGATGGGATTAAGAAGGACAGGGCATGACCTTTTGGGACACAATAGGAGTAACCCCAACCCCATCAGAATAGCAAGGAGGCACAAAAAGTTCTCAATTTATGACTGGTTGTTAAGCTATGATGCGTTTGCTTTACAGCCCCCAAATCTGCCTCGCAACCTCCCCAAAAAAAGGCTGCAAAATTGGGTCTGGCCACGTGGTGACCTGCTCAATGGCCGTAATTGTGGGACTCAATTATGGTCGTAACTCGAGGTCGACCTGTCTGTATCTCTCCCCAGTTTCCCCATCTAATCTCTTAACCGTTGCAGCTGGGTAGGTAACAGCCCACCAAGGAGGTTTCCAAAATTACTCACAAGAAGACACGTAGAGACACAAACACACACACACACACATGGGGAGAACTGCCCGGACACACGAGTGAAACATTCACACTAGAACCAAGAAAGGCGGAAGGCAGAATTCAGACGTCTCTTCTTTTGCACTAGTAAATTGAGGACTACCTGTATCTTCCAGGTACCAATTGCGTAACCGTCTCCTCTCGCATCCGAGTTACTGCCTAGTAATTATTTGGGCTCATCCTGAAGGAAATCAATCTAGGCAGTCACTAAAAGGTGACATCAACAATGACAATCCATCTGTATGTCCATCCATCCATCCATCTTAAATTCCAGGTCTTTCTTTCTTTCTTTCTTTCTTTCTTTCTTTCTTTCTTTCTTTTTTTCCTTCCTTTCTTCCTCCCTTCCTTCCTTCCTTCCCTCCTTAAACTCAAACCTTCCATCTTTCTTTCCTTCCTCCCATCCTTTCTTCCTTCTCCCTCCCATTTCCTGCCTCCTTCCATCTCCTCCTTCCCTCTCCTTCCTTCCTTTTTCCCTCCCTCCCTCTTTCCTTCCTTCCCTTCCATCTTTCTTCCCTCCCTCCCTCCCCCTCCTTCCTTCCTTTCTTCCTCCCCGTTTTCTTTCCCTCCCTCCTTCTCTCTCCTTCCATCTCCTTCCTCCCCTCCTTTCTTCCACTCTCCTTCCCCCTTTCCTTTCCCCCTCCCCTTCCATCTCCTCCCTCCCTCCCCTTCCCTGCTTCCATCTCCTCCCTCTTTCTTTCCCCCCTCTTTGCTCTTCCTCCTGGCACATAATGTGGGGATTGACGATCTCAAGAGCTTCCTATGCATCAGGCTCTGGGCGCTCCCACCTGGCTGTGCAGACGGCCGATGGTCTAGATGACCTCCAAGGCCCCGCCCGTCCCAAGTGCTTTGCTAAAACCGGTTCAATGGCCCCTTGAGGATGTCCAATGTGGAACCCACCGAGATCACCCCAAGCTGGGAATCTCAGCGGATGCCGGACCTCAAAGGTGAGGAATATCCTAAGAGCAACTCAAGTCTCTCAGAAGACATTAAAATATATATATATATTTTAAAAAAGGAAATGAAAATATTCCTTTACTCACTGGGTACCCTTCGGTTTTCTTCTGACACCATTTCAGGAGTGCGTTCCGTTTCGAGCCGCCATATTCCCTCGCCAACGCGGCCAATGGATCCTTCCTTTCCACACTGCAAACCGGAAGAATAACAGAATGACAGGGCCGGAAGGGACCTTGGAGGTCATCTAGTCCAACCCCCTGCTCAGGCAGGAAAGCCTATCCCATTTCAGACAAGTGACTGTCCAATCCCTTCTTAAAAACCTCCAGTGATGGAGCACCCTCAACTTCTGGGGGCAAGCAGTTCCACTGGTTAATTGTTCTGACTGTCAGGAAATTTCTCCTTAATTCCAGGTTGCTTCTCTCCTTGATGAGTTTCCACCTGTTGCTTCTTGTCTTGTTGGACTTCAACTCCCAGAATTCCCCAGCCGGCTTTGCTTGAAGACTTGTGGCCTTCAACTCCCAGAATTCCTCGGCCGGCTTTGCTTGAAGACTTGTGGCCTTCAACTCCCAGAATTCCTCAGCCGGCTTTGCTTGAAGACTTGTGGCCTTCAACTCCCAGAATTCCTCAGTCAGCAAATCTGGCTGAGGAATTCTGGGAGTTGAAGTCCACAAGTCTTAAAGTTGCCAAAGTTGGATCTGGATGATGTCACCTATGCCAAGATCCTTCCTTCTGAAGTGTTGGCATCACAACTTGTGAGGATTGGGGTGGAAGCTGTATCAGTCAGAGGTGAAGGCCATCAAGCACCTTCTGGATGGGCAACTATGGCATCTTCAGGACCTGTGGACTTCAACTCCCAGAATTCCAGGCTCCTCCCCCCACTTTCCCCATTGACTTTGCTTGTTGGAAGCCATGCTGGCTCAGGAATTCTGGTCCACAGGTCATATATAACCTTGCTGTATACAGGTAGTCCTCAAGTTACGACCATAATTGAGCCCCAAAATTTTTCTGTTGCTAAGCGAGACGTTTGTGAAGTGGATTTCCCCCATTTTATGACCTTTCTTGCCACAGGGTTATTAAGTGAGTTGCACGGTTGTTAAGTGAATCACACGGTTGTTCAGTGAACCAGCTTCCCCCTTGACTTGGTTCGTCAGACGGTCGTAAAATGGGGATCACGTGATTTCGAAACACCTGTCATAAATATGAGTCAGTTGGCAAGCATCTGAATTTTGATCACGGGGAAGTGGTCGTTACGTGTCAAACTGGTCCTAAACCACATTTTTTTCAGTGCCGCCGTACCTTCGAACTGTGGCTAAACGAATGGTCGTAAGTCAAGGACTACCTGTAATTGACACCCACATCTTGCCTCCAAAGCAGCAGAGCTACCTGACTCACCTGAGTTTGCTGGGCGGTTTCAAGCCGCTGGGCGTGGAAGTGAACATCCTTCCGGCGAAGGTCAGGGTGGGGGGCTTGCTGAGCGATTCGAGGGAGGGGCTCTTGCGCAGGAAGGGGTCCGGTTTCATCTCCTCGTTCCTCCCTTTGAGCAGATCTTCGAGGAAAGGATGAGAAGAAAAACATTGGATGAATAAAAAATATTCCAAATGTTGGAAATGTAATCAAAAACCGGGCACATATTATCACATGTGGTGGACGTGTCCAAAAGCAAAATAATTCTGGATGAAGATACACACATGGTTAGAAAAAACGTTAAGGCAGCATATAGACTATAAGCCAGAAGTATTTCTGTTAGTTTATTTCATTGTCACTGCACCTCGTACAACAAAATTAAATGCCATCTTCAGTGTACATTATAACTGTAAAAAATAAAACACAAAAACACATCCTTCACATTCTATATAATTTAAAACCCCTGATATTGCATTAATATTGCACTATACCGTAGGATTCAACATAGTTACTGCTCTGGGATAGAAGCTGTTTTTCAGCCTATTTGTCCTTGTTTTTATTATCCTGTACCGTCTGCCAGATGGTAATAATTCAAAAACAAGGGTGAGATCCAGGATGAGATGGATCTCTAAGAATATTTTGAATTTTCTTAAGGCAGCAGGAGCTATAAAGCTGTTAGGCATAATACCAGAAAAATATGACAAAGGGTATGTATATTCTCATATCAATGACATGTTTTGACAGCAGCAAGAATTGTATTTGCATAACACTGGTAAAACGAGGAAACACCAACAGAAGAAGACATAATGTAAAAAATATTAGACTGTGCAGAAATGGATAGCTTAACACTGAAGATTAAAGAAGAAGAAGACACAGAGTACTTCAGAATTTGGGGCTTGTTTTATCAATGGTTGGAAAATAGAGGTAGAAATTAGGATGTTAAAAAGTATTATTATGTATAAACAAATTGACTCAGACTGTACGATGTCCACCAAGCACACATTGTATGTGAAGAGAAAATAAATATATTTATTTATCACTGCAGTTGTTAAGCTGATAACATGGTTGTTAAGTGAATCTGACTTCCCTCTTGGAATTTGCTTCACGAAGGTCGCAAAAGGGGATCACATGACCCCGAGTCTCTGCGACCGTCATAAATACGAGTCAGTTGCCAAAGCGTCTGAATTTGGACCATGTGACCACGGGGATGCTGCAACGGCCGTTAAGTGTGAAGCACGGCCCTAAGTCACTTTTTTCAGTGCCGTTGTAACTTTCGAATGGTCACTAAACGAACTGTTGTAAGTCGAGGACTCCCGGTACAGTAAAATTGAGCTAGCACTCTTGATAGTGCTTGGAGTGGTGCGGTGGCCTAGAGGTGGCGCTCTCGGCCCACAATCAGGAGGCTGTGAGTTCGATCCTAGGTAGAGGCAGATATTTCTCTCTCTGGGCACAATGAGAATATATCTGCTGAACAAAACTCCTCATTGGCAACAGGGAAGGGCATCCGGCCATGAAAACACTCTGCTAACTCCATTCAGTTGCCCAGATTCCACCCCGCAAGGGATTATGGGGTCGATGATGATGATTCTTGATGGTGCTTTTTCTCTCTGTACTACCTCGCAGGGCTAACGGTGCATTTGAACCCGTGCCTCGTTCACGGCAGGAGGAGGAATATTTTTGGGGAATAAAGCGACACGACAGATTCTCAGCCGGCCTCCCCGTCAGAGCGATCGGCAAAAGAATATTGAAAACAAATCAGTAAATACAATTTGCGCACAGAACTGTGGCACCAGACATGTATTATTTATTCTTTTCTTGGCTGTTATTCTTTTCTTTCTTTTCTTCCAGGAATCAAAAACTCCCTTAAGAGATTTCTAGCTTGGATCGTCTCAGAGGCTGCACTTCCGAAGCTGCAAGCAAACTCTTTGCGGTTTTGCATCGCACTTTTTTTTGGGGTGTGTGTCTGCACAATTTAACCGTCTGCATAATTAAGGCAATAACTGAAGCTGATCAATGTCTCTCTCTCTCTCTCTCGTCTCCTTAATCAATGTGTTCACTCCAGTTTGGAAAACAAAGACATCCTGGCTCTTGCATCCGAGATCCAAAGAATAGAAGCATCCTTAAAAATGTGACTTTTTTTTTAAAGGCCACACTGCATCCAGTTTTGGTCCCCGTATTATAAAAAACAAAATTAAAGGCTTTAGAAACCGCAAGCTTAACAGAGTTGGAAGGGACCTTTGGAGGTCATCTAGTCCGGAGGTTCTCAAACGGGAGCTGGATTGTTGGCATTTGCCGGATTGATGTTGGAGATGCCCCTCCCCCCGACTTGTATATTTTATTAGGAAAAGCCCTTTCTACCTTCCCCTTCCTGGACATCCAGTCGTTTCTTAGGATAACCGAGATCTGGAATTTCAGATGACTCGAGAAAATAAGCCAAGCCACATACTGATTTAAATTAGGATATTGCAGTATTAAGTAAGGGATTTACAGATTAACAGCGTTGGAAGGGACCTTAGAGATCATCTAGTCCAACCCCCCGTCCAAGCAAGGAGACCCTATCCCATTTCTGACCGAGGGCAGTCCAGTCTCTTCTTGGAAGCCTCCAGGGATGAAGCTCCCACAACTTCTGAAGGCAACTTCTGTTCCATGGGTTGATTGTTTCTCACTAAGGCTCAAGGTTGACTCAGCCTTCCATCCTTTCTAAGGTAGGTAAAATGAGGACCCAGTTTGTGGGGGCAATAAGCTGACTTTGTATAAATATACAAAAGGATGAAGGCTATTGCTTAACGCACTGTAAGCCGCCCTGAGTCTCCGGAGAAGGGCAGCATATAAATCAATTTTTTTTAAAAAATTAAAAAACAAACAAACCCAGATTGCAAATTGTTGAGCCTTAAACGAGACCCTCAAGCTCAGGAAATCATCATTTTTAGGCTTCGAAGTTGGGAGTAGAATTTTATTTATGTTTTAATTTTATTTATTTTTTTGGACCGGAACCTGTAGCTTAGACAAGCCTTAGAAAAAGGTTTTGTTTTAAGGGTTTATGCATATTTTAAAGCCAGGCGTGCGCACAACGCCCACACAGACACACTCACATTTAAACATGCCCATGGCTCTTTGCTGAAATTTGTCATTTTGCCACAAGTTTTTGGCAGGAGAGAAGACCGGGGGTGGGGGTGGAGGGTGGAGGAAGGCACAAAAACTTTAACTGTGCTTCCTTGCAAAAGAATTGAGGATGGAGGGGAAAGGGAGGAGGAGGAGGAGGAGGATGAAGAGGAGGAGGAGGACGAAGAGGAGGAGGAGGACGAAGAGGAGGACGAGGAAGAGGAGGATGAGGAGGAAGAGGAGGAGGAAGAGGAGGAAGAGGAAGAAGAGGAAGAAGAGGAGGAGGAGAAGGAAGAGGAGGAAGAGGAGGAGGAAGAGGAGGAAGAGGAGGAGGATGAAGAGGAGGAAGAGGAAAAGGAGGAGGAAGAGGAGAAGGAAGAGGAGGAGGAAGGAAGAGGAGGAGGAGGAGAAGGAAGAGGAAGAGGAGGACAAAGAGGAGGAGGAGGACAAAGAGGAGGAGGAGGAGGAAGAGGAGGAGGAGGAAGAGGAGGAGGAGGAAGAGGAGGAGAAGGAGAAGAGGAGGAGGAAGAGGATGTCTGGCAGCAGAGTCAGACAGTGAGGAGGTTGGGGAGGAACATGGGCCAATCCTGGGGGGGCTGGGGAAAGCTCGGACGAGGGCTCTGCATCGGAGGCAGAGAGGGAGCTAGGCAGCAGCGAGGCAGGGGAGCAGCTGGAGCCTGTTCCCAGTGTGTGCATAGCTGCCAGAGCCCAAGAACAACTAAGAAAGCAGAGTCACCTTGGAAGTAAAGCCACACCTTGGAGGTGATTTGCCCCTCCCGTAGGAAACCAAAGAGGAGCGAACGGGCAGGGGGCTTTTGCAGGAAACAATTCGTTCATTCGATTGTTTCAAGAGTGGAAAGTTCTGTTCGTGACTCTAAGAGACTCTGTGCCAAGTTTGGCCTTGTACTGCGTTTGGAAACTAGTTATCTGGCAGCTTTCCAAGCGAGATAAGGTTGGTGTTGATAAATATTCCTTTGAAAGACTGTTTGGACAGGCCTTGCTGACTGTGAATGAAAGGAATTCACAGTTGTGTAAATAAAAGGGGTTTCGCCGGGGACCAAGACTCTGCTTCGTGCTTTTTAAGGAAGCCAAGGTCAGAACGGAGGAGGAGGAGGAAGGAATGGGCGATTTCCCCCCTCCCCGCTTTCTTGAAAAAAAGCGGGAGTGGGCAGGATTTGTCTCGCAGCTAATCAAATACAGTAATTACTTTTTTTCCTGGCCTAACGTGTATATAGCTTTCCCTTGACTTACAACAGTTTGTTTAGTGACCGTTCGAAGTTACAACAGCAGTGAAAAAATGGACTTATGACCATTTTTCACACTTACGACCATTGCAGCATCCGCGTGGTCGCGTGATCAAAATTTGGCCGTTTGGCAACTGGCTCGCCTGTTCCCTGGGGGCCACGTGATCCTCCTTTTGCGACCTTCTGACCAGTCCACGGGGAAGCCAGATTCACTTAACGACCGTGTTCCCAACTTAACAGCGGCAGGGATTCGCTTAACAACTGAGGCAAGAAATTGTTGTAGAACGGGGGACAAACTCACTCAGCCCAATGTCTCATTTAGCGATAGGAAATTTTGGCTTTCCATTCTGGTCCTTAAGTCGAGGACTGCCTGTCTATACTACAGTCGTAGGGTCGTGGCTGCAGGATGATTATTTAGTTCCTGTATTATTATTATTTTTTATTCCTTCCCCTTTTTTATGGGCTGGGACACAGCCAGCCAGTTTTGGGTCTCATCCCAGAGCAGAGGCTGGTCCGGAGACAATTTGGGCACGGGTTCAAATGGCAGATGTCCCTGCCCAGTTTCTGTCTGGCCTTGCAAAAGTCCAGTAATGCTGAATGCAAAAGAGAAAACGATGGCTCCTTTGGGACGAAGCTGTTGAAATATCTCGGGAGGCATCAAGAGGAATGAGCCAAAATGTTGGCATGCCCTGCCCGGGTTCCTCCTGCCAGTGGGGGCAGCTAAAGAGACCAGAAAGCTGCCCCCAGTGGCTTCTTTTCGGATGGGGAGATAAGCTGGTCTTTGTTTTAATTTTTTTATAGAATGATGATGGAATATGGGCTGGAAGGGACCTTGGAGGTCTTCTAGTCTAACCTCCCGCCCTTATACCATCCTGGAGAAATGGCTGTCTAGTCTGTTCTTGAAAACCTCCAGTGATGGAGCCCTCACGACTTCTTCTTGCAGACGTTTCATGACCCAATTAGGTAACATCATCAGTGCTAGAAGGACAGGGGTTTGTAGAGTATGAGCAGGGCAGGAGGAGGAGGAGGAGGAGAAAAAGAAGGAGAAGAAGAGAGAAGGAGGAGGAGGAGGAGGAGAAGGAGAAGAACAAGAAGGAGGAGGAGGAGAAGGCGAAGAAGAGAAAAGAAGGAGAAGGAGAAGAAGGGAGAAGGAAGAGGAGGAGGAGGAGGAGAAGAAGGAGAAGAAGAGAGAAGGAGGAGGAGGAGGAGAACAAGAAGAAGGAGGAGGAGAAGGCGAAGAAGAGAAAAGAAGAAGAAGGAGAAGAAGAGAAGGAAGAGGAGGAGGAGGAGAAAAAAAGGAGAAGAAGAGAGAAGGAGGAGGAGGAGAAGAAGGAGGAGGAGGAGGAGAAAAAGGAGGAGGAGGAGAAGAAGAGAGAGAAGGAGGAGGAGGAGGAGGAGGAGAACAAGAAGGAGGAGGAGGAGAAGGCGAAGAAGAGAAGAAGAAGAAGAAGAGAAGAAGGGAGAAGGAAGAGGAGGAGGAGGAGAAAAAGAAGGAGAAGAAGAGAGAAGGAGGAGGAGGAGAAGAAGGAGGAGGAGGAGGAGAAAAAGGAGGAGGAGGAGAAGAAGAGAGAAGAAGGAGGAGGAGGAGGAGGAGAACAAGAAGGAGGAGGAGGAGAAGGTGAAGAAGAGAAAAGAAGGAGAAGGAGAAGAAGGGAGAAGGAAGAGGAGGAGGAGGAGGAGGATTATTGTGGGGTCCCTGGTGCTCTCTGAGCTTGGTTGTTTTCTTGCAGACATTTCATGACCCAACTAGGGAACATCATCAGGTCTAGAAGGGAACAGGGGTGTGCTCTCCTTTTATATAAAGCGGCGGCAGTTAACACCAGCCTAACCCAAGACGAAAACAACACTCCCATCACAACACAACGCAACAACCACCCAAATACCCAACAGCCCCTGGACCAAGGAAAGAATACCCTGCTCATGGCCAGTTGAAACCTTCTGGGGTGACCTGGTTAACTGGTCTCCCTCCCTAGTCCTTGAATTTCAGCCCAAACGGGTCAATGATTTTCCCAGGATGAAAACAAGATAAAATCAACCTTCATTTGACAGATCCGTGCAATTTCGGTGATGGGAAGGTGGCTACTTACCCCCCAAAGGGAGTTCCAGAAGATCCGTGTGTTTGGATAAAGTCTTCCCGCCCGATTTGGGGTTGGTGAAAGTGGAATGTCTCTGCAATTGAGAAAGAGCAGAATCAAATTAGGGGACTGGAGGCTGAAACATATGAAGAACGGTTGCAGGAACTGGGGATGTCTAGTTTAATGAAAAGAAGGACTAGGGGAGACATGATAGCAGTCTTCCAATATCTCAGGGGCTGCTCCAAAGAAGATTTGGGGGTCAAGCCCGTGGTGAGATTCAGCCAGTTCGCACCTATTCGGGAGAACCGGTTGTTAACTTTCTAAGCATTTCGGAGAACCAATTGTTGGAAGAAATCTTGTTTTTTTTCCACTTTACAGGGCTAATCCTGTAAGGAAGGCAGGAAGGGAACATTCTGCTGGTATTTCTAGCCTAATCTTTATTGCCCTCCTTACAGAAACTGCCTCTCTGGTTAACCCTTATTACATTGTAACAACTAAGGCGAAGCGCCCATCGATGTGAGAGACATTGAGTTGGCCACGTCCACACGGACACATGGCCACCGAGCCACGCCTACCCAGCTGGTCATTAGGGCAGAGAACCGGTTGTTAAATTATTTGAATCCCACCACTGAGTCAAGCTATTCTCCAAAGTACCTGAGGGCAGGACAAGAAGCAACGGGTGGAAACTCATCAAGGAGAGAAGCAACTTAGAACTAAGGAGAAATTTCCTGACAGTTAAAACAATCTGTGGAACGACTTGCCTCCAGAAGTTGTGAATGCTCCAACACTGGAAGTTTTTAAGAAGATGCTGGATAACCATTTGTCTGAAATGGTGTAGGGCTATGATTGCAAACCTATAGCATGTGTGCCAGATGTGGCACACAGCACCCTCTGATGGCATGAGAGCCGTTGCCCCAGTTCAGCTCCACTGTGCATGCGCGTGTGCCTCCCGCCAGCCAGCTGTCCTTCGGGTCTCTGCCATGCATGCACTGGGGGGGGCAGGGCACATGTGGGGGGCTATGCATGCATGCATGGGGGGACATATGTGCGTGGGGCGCACGCACGGGGTGGGGCACATGCAGGGGCCCGCACACACGTTGCATTTTGGGGGGTTGGGTGCGCGCGCATTCACGCCTGCACACACATGCTTTGGGCACTCAGTCCAGAAAAGGTTAGCCATCACTGGTATAGGGTTTCCTCCCTAAGCAGAGGGTTGGACTAGAAGACCTCCAAGGTCCCTTCCAACTCTGTTATTAAAACAAGAAAAAAGCTGGGGAATTCTGGAAGTGGAATTCCACCCCCCTTAAAGCAAAGAGCCTTGGTGGCACAGCAGACTAAAGTGCTGTTAAGTAGCACCAGCTGCCTGCAATTACTGCGAGTTCGAATCTCACCAGGCTCAAGGTTGACTCAGCCTTCTGTCCTTCCGAGGGAGGTAAAATGAGGACCCGGATTGTGGGGGCAATAAGCTGACTTTGTATAAAAAAGAACACCACTTGGGGGGGGGCGCGAAAACCCTACTAAGCAGGTATATACAAAAGTAGGAAGGCTATTGCTTAAAAGCATTGTAAGCCGCCCTGAGTCTCCGGAGAAGGGCGGCATATAAACCGAACCAATAAAAATAATAAATAAATAAATGGCTGGCTGGGGAATTCTGGGGATGGACGTCCACCCCTCTTAAAAGATGCTGAGATTCAGAATTGAGGCTGCAAACAGAAAATCTCCCCCTGCCCATCTGGAGGTCCTGTAAGGCCAGAGAGGCTCTTTGGGGTACCTGGATGGGAGACACAGCAGCCGCAGGAGCCGTCCGGGTGGGGATGTTGCTGAGGGGACTCCGGCAGACCTTGTGGATGGGCACGCTTTGCCCGGTGCCTCCTGCAGGAGAAACGACAGAAATAACACGAGTCGGAAGGCACTTTTGAGGTCATCTAGTCCAACCCCCGAGATCCTATGCCATTCCAGACAAACGGCTGTCCAATCTCTTCTTAAGAAACCTCCAGTGATGGAGTAGAGAGTCATATACAGGTAGCCCTCGATGTACGACCACAACGTTGAGCCCAAAATTTCTGTTTGCTAAGTGAAACGTTGGCTAAGTGAGTTTTGCCCCATTTTTACGACTTTTCTTGACATAGTTGTTAAGTGAATCAATGAAGTTGTTAAGTGAGTTATATGGTTGTTAAAGAGAATCTGGCTTTCACGTTGACTTTGCTTGTCAGAAGGTTTCAAAAAGTCCCACAGGGAGACGGCAACCGTCATAAATATAAGTTAGTTGCCAAGGGTCTGAATTTTGATCATGTGACCCCAGGGAGGCTGCAACGGTTGTAGGCTTGGGGCTAATTGGCCACTCCCTTAGCCTATTTAAGGAGGAACGCCAACTGAAGCAATTTGCAGGGAACAACTTCAGTTCATTCTCCTTCGCGTCTGGATTCTCTGCAAATTGCTTCTGGGCTTTCTGCCAACCATAGTAAGATTACGGTTATTTATTCTTTGGATTCTTGTAGGCGGTTAAGAAAGTTTATTAACAGCCTTTGTTTTGAAGTTATTTTAGTAAATTAAGTTTTGTACAAACTTATGCGTGTGCTGTGTTCCTTGGGATCCACAGCTGGGGCAGAACAGTATTTATCATGCGGTCAAAGGAGGAAGCCGTGAGGGTCCACTCACCTGAGCACCCCAGATCAAAAGACTTGATCAGCGATTTGACGGTGGCCAAGGACTCCGGGGGGGTTGGCGAAAGACGACTGACCGCGACCCCCGGCCAATGATTGCTAGCTTCCGTCTCCGTACCGTTGATGGAGTCCGGTGCCAACCTGAGGGAGAAAAACATCCAAAATTTAAGGGAGGGTCCAGATTTGGGTGGGTGGGTAGGAAGCACCCTTCCAAAACGCAGATCAAATGGCCTTCCCTCCCCTCCCCTGTTTCTCGCGCCAATTCTGCAGAATTCTCGAAAAATCTGTTTTTATTTTTTAAATCTATTTTGTCCTAGAGAAAACCTCCCGGATGTCCCGTGAATTTTCCTGGATTTCAATAATTTCCCAGGCTGGGATGGGAATACAGGTGGTCCTCGAGTTACGACCGTTCGTTGAGTGACCGTTCGAAGTTACAACGGGGTTGAAAATAAAGTGACTTACGACCGTTTTTCACACTTAACGACCGTTGCAGCATCCGTGATCAACATTCGCACGCTTGGCAATGGGTTCCTATTTATGACAGTCGCAGATTTCCCCGTGGTCACGTGATTTACATTCAGATGCTCGATTCATACTTATGACGGTCACGGGGTCCCTTGATCCCCTTTTGCGGCCTTCTGACGAGCAAAAAGTCCACGGGGAAGCCGGATTCGCTCCACAACCGTGCGAGTAACACAATTGCCGTGATTTATTTAACAACTGCTGCAAGAAACGTCGTAAAACGGGGCAAAACTGACTTAAAACTATTGTCTCGCTTAGCAATGGAAATTTTGGTCGTAAGTCGAGGACTAACTGTCTTCCGTCCAGATATTGACAAAAACGACAGTAGCATTTTAATGATTGATTTCTCTCTGAAAATCAAGCGTGAATGCCCCCGGGCAATCACACGCCCTGCTCTTTCGGTTGAGTGTCAAGTTTTAATGGCCCTGTGAATTGCGTCTACTTTGGCGCAGGATTCGATCTCTAAACCACCAGTTAAGACTCCGATCGCAGGGAAAACAACCGACCGACCAACCAGGGCCTTTGTTGTAACCCGAGTCTTCCCCAGTGCAGAGAACAATGAAAATCGATTTTTCAAAGGAATCTCTCCATCGTACCAACCTTTTTTAGGGGAAGGGGAGCATTTTGGAGCAGCCCCTCCAAGCCACGGGGATGGGGGGGTTGTTTGAGGTCACAAATTTGAGCACTCCTACACATCCTTGCAACTTGGGACTAATTCCTTGAAATTGTTCGGATGAACAGCCCATCACACTCAAGGTTTGCAAAAAATAATGTGAATTTGAGAAAAGACAGTTTGGATCTAGAGATTATGGCACCTTGCTAGAAACTGGGAGACACTGCGTTCTAGTTCTGCCTTTGCGGTGAAAGGCGGCTGTGTGACTTTGGGTCAATCACCAGGAGATTGTGAGTTCTAGTTCCCCCATAGCCATGAAAAGCCGACTGGGAGATTTTCGGTCAATCACCAGGAGATTGTGAGTTCTAGTGCTGCCTGAACCAAGAAAGACATCTGGGTCACTTTGGATCAGTCATCAGGAGATTGTGAGTTCTAGTTCTGCCTGAACCAAGAAAGACATCTGGGTCACTTTGGATCAGTCACCAGGAGATTGTGAGTTCTAGTGCTGCCTGAACCAAGAAAGACATCTCGGTGACTTTAAATCAATCACCAGGAGCTGGTGAGTTCTAGTTCTGGCTTAGCCGTGAAAGACAGCTGGGTGACTTTTGGTCCAATCACAAGGAGGCAGTGAATTATAGTCCTACTTTAGGCATGAAAGCCAATTGGGTGACTTTGGGCCCATCACCAGGAGACAGGGAGTTCTAGTCCCACCTTACGTCATAAAAGCTGGCTGGGTGTCTTTGTGCCAGTCCCACCTCACAGGGTTGTTGTTGTGGGGGGGGGGAAATAGGAGGAGGAACAAAGATGGGGGTACGTTCGCCACCTTATTTGTAAAAAAAACAATAAAAGGCAGGCTACAAAACAAAGGAATAAATAACTCCATAAACAGCGTTTTTGATAAGGAAGCCACGGCAAAAAGGAAGCCAAGGGAGGGTTGGATTTATTTTATTGCAAAAGTTAACGAGGTCACACATTTATTTATTTTATTTATTTTTTTCAAGGTCATGCAGATTTCCCTGAAAGCAGGAATGTGGAAGAAAAGGTCATTTCTGACAAAAGACGCTGCCAGGCGGGGATGGAGAAGGGAGGTAAATTCCTCCTTCTCCAACCTGCCCAGCCTCAAACCACCCGTTAAAAAAATAAATAAATGTAAGTCACGACGACGTCGCAGGCAGGAAATTGCAAACCACAGGGGCGCGACGGGAATAGATGCACGAAAGCTCGGCTTGGAATCGGAAAACACAAAACCCCGACGGGGGGGAACCGCGTTTGCATGGGGGGGAGAGAAGGGGCACCAGCGGGTCTCCCCGGGGCCCCAACATCGAGAAGGCTCTGCTCCCCGCAACGTTCCTTCTCGCCCTTCCAGGAAGTGGGGGGAAAAAAACCCAGTTAAAGTGGCACGAGAGAGCGGTAACTCCCAGCTTTGGGGATGATGGAAAAGAGACCCTACGGAAGAGAATATTTAGGTAGCCCAGGGTTGAACTGCGGGGGTCCTTGATGCTCTCTGAACTGGGTGGTTTTCTTGCAGACGTTTCATGACCCAACTAGGGAACGTCATCAGTGTTAGAAGGGGAGGGGGGTTTGTGAAGAGGAGAAGGAGTCCTTGGTGTTCTCTGCGCGGGGCGGTTTTCTTAACAGACTTAACTAGGTAGCATCATCAATGGTGAGGGGAGGGGGTTGGTTTGTGCAGAGAGAGAAAGAGGGGTGGAGAAGTAGCAGGAGGAGGAGGACTGTGGGGTCCTTGGTGCTCTCCGAGCTTGGTTGTTTTCTTGCAGACGTTTCATGACCCAAGTAGGTAACATCATCAGTGCTGGAAGGGAGGGGTGTTTGTGGAGAGGAAGAGCAGGAGGAAGAGGAGTAGGACTGTGGGGAGGTGGAGGTGGAGACAGTGGAAGAAGAAGGAGAAGAAGAAGAAGGAGAAGGAGAAGGAGAAGGAGAAGGAGAAGGAGAAGGAGAAGAAGAAGAAGAAGAAGAAGAAGAAGAAGAAGAAGAAGAAGAAGCTGCGACGAGACTTTTAACACCGTCGAACAAGCACCATCATTCCTTACCTTCCTTAACCAGGTACCGTGCATAGATTAGCAGCCAGTGACGATATTCATGACTTGACTGTAAAGCCAAAGCAGAGGCCACCTGATTCTCCAGGTACGCCGTGGTGGTTTCTTGCTGCACCAAATGAGGCATGGAGAACAATTTGGCTGCCTGTCGCCCAGAGCTGTGGGAAAGGAACAAAGAGGAGGCAGGTTTTAGGAGCTGAGAATGGAAGGAAGTGTAGGTGGTGACCAGGCTGAGCCCGTGGGAAGGAGTCAAACAGGTCATAAGTCACGAGTTCCTGCGTGCCCGCGAGAGATCTAAGACCAGCCCACTTTGAATGCCTTTCTTATCTCCTGCTCATTTCCCTTGACTGTTAGTTGGCCAGATTCTTGTAGAGCTTTAAGCTTGCAATAAATCTTTATAAAGGTAGTCCTGGACTTACGAACACAATTGAGCCCAGAATTTCTGTTGCTACTGTAAGTGAAACCTTTTGTTACATGAGTTTTGCCACTTTTTACACTTTTCTTTCCAGTACTGTTAAGTGTATCATAACAGTTGTGCAGTTAGTAACATGGTTGTTAAGTGAGCCTGGCTTCCCCCATTGATTTTGCTCGTTCAGAAGGTCGCAATGGGGGATCCCATGTCCTCGGGACACTGCAACCGTCATAAATAGGAATCAGTTGCCAAGCATTTGAATTTGGATCATGCGACCACGGGGATGTTGCAATGTCGTAAGTGTGAAAAACAGTCATTTTTCAATGCCCTTGTACCTTTGAACGCTCGCTAAACGAGCTGTTGTAAGTAGAGGACTACCTGTACTCATTGGAGCTGCCTGGATATCCTGATTTCCCTGGTGCTTGACAGGAAGCTATATAGGAGCTTTTGGGGGATTGATTGATTTAGTGTTTGGCAAATACAGCAGGGGTGAAATCTAAAATTTGTTATTACCAGTTCTGTGGGCGTGGCTTGGTGGGGGGTTAATGTGACTGGGTGGGCGTGGCCATTTTTTTTTTTTTTTTACTTTTAAAACCATTTTTCGAAGAGGTTGTAAAAAATGTTTTCAAAAGGCTCTGACGATCCCAGCTGAGTTGCCTGATCAGCAGAGGCTTTTTTTCTTTTAATCAGGCAACTCAGCTGGGATCGTCAGAGGCTCTTAAAAGCATTTTTTCTACAACCTCTGAAGAGGTTGTAGAAAAAATGCTTTTAAAAGCCTTTGACGATCCCAGCTGAGCTGCGCGATCATTGGAGGCTTTTTTTTTTTTTAACTTTTAAAAGCATTTTTTCGGCCGAAGAGGTTGTAGAAAAAATGCTTTTAAAAACTAAAAAAAAAAAATAAAGCCTCTGATAATTGCGCGGCTCAGCTAGGCATGGGGGGGGGGACAGGGATTTTTGCTACCGGTTCTCCGAACCACCCGCCGCCATCACTACTGGATCGGGCGATCCGGTCCGAACCGGGAGCATTTCACCCCTGAAATACAGGACTTATAGTAGTTCAAATGTTAATGTCCAGTCCACCCTGCCATTCAGGGCAGTCTATGTTGAAAAATATCAGACAAATATCAGACATTGGGCCAGTGTAAGTTCTTGATGGAAATTTGGACACAATGTGGTGAATAATTTGTCGAGGAGCACCACAGTCACACTGAGGGGTAGAGACAAGACCCCACTTAAACAATGAGTCCTGGCAGACACCATGTTGGGTACGGATCCTGTTCAGACTTGTCCAATGCTGGCGAGGAAGGTCAAAACCTGGCACCTTTTTGGGGGGGGGGGGGAAATCTGCACAGTTCCAACAGGGGCAGCATTCAGAGTTCAACGCAGGGGTCCCCAAGGTTTTGGGTGATCAAGAGCTTGGCTCGTTTTGGCGGTAAACACAAAGAGGTAGAGCGAGACAGACAAAGTCGTACTTTGACATTCGTCCTTGAATGATGGCTAAAGGTCCCGAACACAGCATGGACTCCTGGGATGGTAGACTGCTCCTGAAGTCTGCACACTGTGCCAATGTTTCCTGCTTGTCGGAGACAAGGTTCCTGGAAAGGCAGAACATGTTACAGTTATCCAAGTGGAGGAAAGAGAGACCTTCTCGCAAAATTAAACAGGTGCAAAAGTGGGAATTTAACCAGGGGTGGGCTGCTGGGGGTTAGCCCTTAGCTAACCTCTAGCTAAGATTCTGTGCAGTTCGGAGAACCCCCAAATCCCACTCCTGGCTGGCCCCGCCCCTCTCAGGAGTCCCCACCCAGCTCGTTTTGGATGCAGGTAAGTCCACGCGCGGAGGCTCGGGGAGGGTAAAAAACGGGCCTACTGGAAGTTCTGGAAGGCCGGAAAGGGGCCTGTTTCCAGCCTCCAGAGGGCCTCCGGAGCCTGGGGAGGCCGTTTTCGTCCTCCTGGAGGCTCAAGGAAAGACTCTGGAGCCCGGGGAGGGCAAACCCCCCCCCCGCCGTGGTGCAGAAGGCTGACTAGGCTTGGCCACGCCCACCCAGCAACCCGGCAAAGAACCCCTTGCTAAAATGTTTGAAGCCCACCCCTGAGTTTAACCCATTTCATTTCCCATCCAGCCGAGTAGACGGACCTCAATTCCCGTTTAGATTCATCCCATTGTGCAAAGCCCAGCCCTCCACTTAAACAACAGGTAGGTCAACTGCCAAACAGATTCCCATTTTTTAAAAAAAAAAAAAAACTGTATTCTTTTTTAATTGACAGCAAGCCCAAGGGAACTGTAGGACAAGGCAGTGGCAGGACCTGAGGGTGGAGTCAGAGCCTGTAGTACAGTGGACTAAAGCACTATTATTAACATCTATTAACATCTGCTGCTTGCAATTACTGCAAGTTCAAATCTCACCAGGCTCAAGGTTGACTCAGCCTTCCATCCTTTCTAAGGTAGGTAAATTGAGGACCCGGTTTGTGGGGGCAATAAGCTGATTTTGTATAAATATATACAAAAGTATGAAGGCTATTGCTTAACGCATTGTAAGCCGCCCTGAGTCTCTGGAGAAGGGCGGCATATAAATCAAATTAAAAAAAAGAAAAAAAAGAAAAAAGAAAAAAAAAGAGAGGCGTTAGCCTAGAATCCTACGTAGCCACAATTGGCTTAAAGTCCAATTCCCCTTGAATTCTGTCAACCCTTATCTAATTCCGAGGTGGTGCTAACCGTGAGTCGAGCATAGACACGAGTAGTAATAAGTCAAGTTTAATTGGGAAGCTCACGGGTGGACCTGGTCTTTCGTGCAGGAGCAAAATAAAACCGCGTCTTATTGCCATATTAACTTTATATAGTTTGTTCCAGAAGCATTAACGGCGGACCGATCCTGCTTAGCTCTTAAAAGAATCACCTCCCTTGTACCTTCCACCTTGGGGCTCA
Organism: Pantherophis guttatus; assembly: GCF_029531705.1. Next base: position 174,252 of record NW_026844137.1, read on the forward strand.
CCAAGAAGACAGAGAAGGGTTAAAGCAATATGCTCTTCCGTCCGACATATTCATCACGGGGATGCCATGCTGAGTCAGCAAGATTTGAGAGACGGTGGTTTCACTTCCTGCGGAGGTCAAACATACCCGTCAGTTTTCTTGGCGGCACAAACACGGGACGGGTCTTGTCAACTGACGGGCGGAGGACGGGTAGTCCTTGACTTATAACTATTCATTTTAGTGACTTTTTGAAGTTACAGTGGCGCTGGGGAAAAAAAGCGACTTGCGTGCGGTCCTCGCACTTGCAACCTTCGGTCACGTGACTGACCACTTGTCACCAATTGCTAAACGAATGGACGTAAGTCCAGGACTACCTTCGAAGAGAGTTTAGGTGGCCCTAGGTGGACTTGAGCGTCGTTACCTGCTAAAATGGTTTGTAGGGACTCGTCTTTCACCACCACGGACTGCTTCCGCACGTTCCTAAAAGGGGAAAACGTGGAGGAGAAACAAAAGTGTCGTTCGAATTCCACGTGACGTGTCTTGGCAAAGGAAGATGTGAAAATGTGATGGGGGGGAAGGGAGGGAAGAGAGAGAAGTTCGGTGCTTACCAGACGGAGAGGGTTGCAGCCGTTGTGAGAGCCATCATGTAAAACCCTGTACAGTGCAACGTGGGATGATGGGGGAATGGAGAACGATGGGAGGGAGAAGGCGACGGCCACACGCCGAAAACACAGAGGGTCCGCTTTTCACAGGCCACACTCACCACTTCGCTGGAGGGAGAAGCACAAGACAAAAATAGTCGTTTTGGTACTTTGGGCTAGTGGTGAAGGCATCCGGCTAGAACAGGGGTCAGCAACCTTAAACACTAAAGAGCCACAAAGGTCCTAACCGGAAGCCCCCATTCAATTCTGGAGCCGACCGGAAGTCCAGTCCCCCCCCCCCCCGCCATAGAGTCTCCTCCTAGAGCGGCGTCCTTTTTCCTCTACCTGTCCTAACCGAAAGCCCTATCAATTGTGGAGCTGACCAGCAACAGGGAGCCGCAGCAGAGGGATGAAAGAGCCACATGCGGCTCCAGAGCCGCGGGTTGCTGACCCCTGGGCTAGAAAGAGGGAGACGTGAGCGAGTTCTAGTTCCACCTTAGGCGTAAAAGCCAGCTGAAGGACTTTTAACCAATCATCCGGAGACGGTGAGTTTCTAGTCCGGCCTTAGCCATGAAAGTCAGCTGGGGAACTTTCGGCCAATCATTAGGAGACTGGGAGGTCTAATCCCGCCTTAAGGCATGGAAGCTGGTTGGGTGACTTTGGACCAATCACCAGGAGACTGGGAGTTCTAGTCCGGCCTTAGCCATGAAAGTCGGCTGGGGAACTTTCGGCCAATCATTAAAAGACTAGAGGTCTAATCCCACTTTAAGGCATGGAAGCTGGTTGGGTGACTTTGGACCAATCACTAGGAGACTGGGAGTTCTAGTCCGGCCTTAGCCATGAAAGTCGGCTGGGGAACTTTCGGCCAATCATTAAGAGACTAGAGGTCTAATCCCACTTTAAGGCATGGAAGCTGGTTGGGTGACTTTGGACCAATCACTAGGAGACTGGGAGTTCTAGTCCGGCCTTAGCCATGAAAGTCGGCTGGGGAACTTTCGGCCAATCATTAAAAGACTAGAGGTCTAATCCCACTTTAAGGCATGGAAGCTGGTTGGGTGACTTTGGACCAATCACCAGGAGACTGGGAGTTCTAGTCCGGCCTTAGCCATGAAAGTCGGCTGGGGAACTTTCGGCCAATCATTAAAAGACTAGAGGTCTAATCCCACTTTAAGGCATGGAAGCTGGTTGGGTGACTTTGGACCAATCACCAGGAGACTGGGAGTTCTAGTCCGGCCTTAGCCATGAAAGTTGGCTGGGGAACTTTCGGCCAATCATTAGGAGACTGGGAGGTCTAATCCCGCCTTAAGGCATGGTAGATGGTTAGGTGACTTTGGACCAATCACCAGGAGACTGGGAGTTCTAGTCCAGCCTTAGCCATGAAAGTCGGCTGGGGAACTTTCGGCCAATCATTAGGAGACTAGAGGTCCAATCCCGCCTTAAGGCATGAAAGCTGGCTGGATGAGTTTGGACCAAGTGAGTTTGTGGCAAACCGGTGGTAAAGATAAGTGAAATCTACCTCTGGTACAGAGGCATCACATTGGGAAATGTCACTTTTTAATCTGATGCACCAACTTTTGAGACTGGGCACCTGAGCTCCCTTCATTTAATTCCTTTCCTTCCTTCTTTTCCCTCATTTTCACTTTCTCTCCCTCCTTCCCCTCATTTTGAATTCCTTTCTTCCTTCTTTTCCCTCATTTTCTCTCCTTCCTTCCCTTCATTTAATTCCTTTCCTTCCTTCTTTTCCCTCATTTTCACTCTCTCCTTCCTTCCCTTCATTTAATTCCTTTCCTTCCTTCCTTCCTTCCCCTTATTTTCAATTCCTTTCCTTCCTTCTTTTCCCTCATTTTCACTTTCTCTCCGTCCTTCCCCTCATTTTCAATTCCTTTCCTTCCTTCTTTTCCCTCATTTTCACTTTCTCTCCTTCCTTCCCCTCATTTACAATTCCTTTCCTTCCTTCTTTTCCCTTATTTTCACTTTCTCTCCTTCCTTCCTTCCTTCCTTCCTTCCTTCCTTCCTTCCTTCCTTCCTTCCATCTTTCTCCCTTTCCCATTTTTTCCCCTTCCTTTCTTGGATAAGCTGGATTCAGATTCAGCCCATGGCTTAGTCCTCATCTTACAGCAATTTGCTTAGTGACTGTTCCAATTTACAATGGCACTGAAAAGAGTGACCTACGGCCGTTTTTCACTCTTACGACCATTGCAGCTCCTCCCATGGTCACATCATTAAAATCCGGACCCTTGGCAACCGATTCCTATTTACGACGGTCGCAGTATCCCAGGGTCACGTGATCTCCTTTTGCGACCTCTTGAGAGGCAAAGTCAATGGGGAAAGCTGGATTTGCTTAACGACGGTGTTCCTAACTTAACAAATGCAGCCATTCACGGAACAAGCGTGGCAAGGAAGGTCGTACGAAGGGAGCCAAACTCACTTAATCGATGCCTCCCTTAGCGGTAGATATTTTGCGCTCCATTGTTGGACGTACTTCGAGGACTCCCTGCAGTGCGTGAGATTAAAAAGGGGTAGAAATTCTTCTCCTTTTGGGAAAAGGGGGAAGCCAGCTCTGCAAAACGAAAACCGGCCTGAAGCCGGTTTGTAAACCGGAGTTTTTTTAATAAGGAAGTGAGTTTGCAAGTCCTCCGTGGCTGGCCTGGGGCGGAGTGAGTCACCCAGAGCATAGAAGGTATTTCCTGCACGGAAAAATGCAAACGATTCAATAAACTGGGAAATGAGCCCAACCAACAGCTGAAATCTCTTACAGGGCATACCTGAAAGGTAATTCTTCTCGGTGCGCTCTAAAATAAATACGATACAGGTAGTCCTCAGCTTACGACCAAAATGGAGCCTCAAAATTTCAGTTGCTAAGCGAAACATTTGTTAGGTGAATTTGGGCTCATTTTACCACCTTTCTCGCCACGGTTAACGCATTGTAAGCCACCCTGAGTCTCCGGAGAAGGGCGGCATATAAATCAAATTTAAAAAAAAAAAAAAAAAAGTGAATAATTGCAGTTGTTAAGTTAGGCACACGGTTGTTAAGCGAATCCGGCGTCCCCCCCGTTGACTTTGCTGGTCAGAAGGTAGCCGGGGTGTGTGTGTGTGTGTGTGTGTGTGTGTGTGTGTCACGTGACCCGAGGACAATGCAACCGTCGCAAATACGAGTCGGTTGCCAAGCGTCTGAATTTTGATCACGTGACTACGGGGATGCGGCAAAGGTCATAAGTGTGAAAAACAGTCGTAAGCCACTTTTTTGAGTGCCGTTGTAACTTTGGGACAGTCACTAAATGAATCATTGGTAGCCATTTATATAAAAGAGCTGCAGGCCCAGCCGGACTGCAGGGGGTTAAAATTACAAAACAGATCCACACCAAATATTGTATAGGTGCCAGCCAGGCTTCGGAAAACGGTTTGCCCAGGGCGGGGTACAAAAACCTGAGACGATTAAAAGAATTAGCTTTTAATTAATCAGACATCCTGTTAGGTCTGTGTCACTGCTTTCCCTGTTTGTTTTTTTTCTTCTCTCTCCAGATTTTGGTGCCATGTTTAATGCAATGTTCCAGATCTTAGTGCAATATTTTTCAATCTTGGCAATTTTCAAGATGGGTGGACTTAAGATGGGTGGAATTCTGGGAGTTGAAGTCCGTGTATTTTAAAGCGTGATAGATGGGGAATTCTGGGAGTTGAAGTCCATATTTTAAAGCGTGATGGATGGGGAATTCTGGGAGTTGAAGTCCGTGTATTTTAAAGCATGATGGATAGGAAATTCTGGGAATTGAAGTCCGTGTATTTTAAAGCGTGATGGATGGGGAATTCTGGGAATTGAAGTCCGTGTATTTTAAAACATGATGGATAGGGGAATTCTGGGAATTGAAGTCCGTGTATTTTAAAGCGTGATGGACGGGGAATTCTGGGAATTGAAGTCCATGTATTTTAAAGCGTGATGGACGGGGAATTCTGGGAATTGAAGTCCGTGTATTTTAAAGCGTGATGGACGGGGAATTCTGGGAATTGACATCCATGTATTTTAAAGCGTGATGGAAGGGGAATTCTGGGAATTGAAGTCCATGTATTTTAAAGCGTGATGGACGGGGAATTCTGGGAATTGACATCCATGTATTTTAAAGCGTGATGGATAGGGAATTCTGGGAATTGACGTCCATGTATTTTAAAGCGTGATGGACGGGGAATTCTGGGAATTGACGTCCATGTATTTTAAAGCGTGATGGACGGGGAATTCTGGGAATTGACATCCATGTATTTTAAAGCGTGATGGACGGGGAATTCTGGGAGTTGAAGTCCATCACCAACGCAATCCTAAATTGCATGAACAGAGGGATACAATCAAGATCAAGGGAGGTACTAATACCACTCTATAAAGCCTTAGTAAGGCTACACCTAGAGTACTGCATCCAGTTTTGTTCGTCACCACACTATAAAAAAAATGAGACTCTGGAAAGAATGCAGAGAAGAGCAAGAAAGAGGATTAGGGGACTGGAGGCTAAAAGATACGATGAACGGTTGCAGGAACTGGGCATGGCTGGTCTAGTGAAGAGAAGGACCAGGGGAGACAGGAGAGCATCTTCCAATATTTGAGGGGCTGCCCCAGAGAGGAGGAAGGGGGTCAGGCTATTCTCCAAAGCACCCGAAGGCCGGACAAGGAACAATGGATGGAAACTGATCAAGGAGAGATTCAACCTGGAAATAAGGAGAAATTTCCTGACCGTGAGAACAATCAACCCATGGAAGAGAAGTTGCCTTCGGAAGTTGTGGGAGCTTCATCCCTGGAGGCTTTCAAGAAGAGACTGGGCTGCCATCGGTCAGGAATGGTGTAGGGTCTCCTGCTTGGTGGGGGGTTGGACTAGATGACCTACAAGGTCCCTTCCAACTCTGTTTTAATCTGTTAAAAAAGCAAGCTGGCTGGGGAATTCTAGGAGTGGAAGTCCACCAATCTTAAAATTGCCAAGTCTAAAAAAACGCTGTTTTGGCGCATTATCCACCTCAAATCCCCCAATTTCAGCCAGGCCAAGTCACCCTCCCTGATCTCGATTGCAAATGTTATTATGTCTGCAACGTGGAGGACAAACTCCCAGCTCAGCGGATGGAGGTCACGGCAGCAACTCACCAAAGCCACAGAGGTCGGGGCGTTTTTGTGTGTGTTTGTGTGAATTTTCTCCTGGGAAGGTCACCCAGATAGCAAAACAGCAACAACAACGGATGACAAGGAGGGGGGGGGGAACATTCTCTGCCCCGATAAAAACTGGCAGCCAGAAACTTTCCTTGAAGTCTGAATAAATAAAAGTGGGTTTCGAGGGGAGGACGGAGAAGGGAGAAGTTTAATTTTCCGCAGAATAAAAAAACACCGAAACGGCTTAAGCTGGATGTTTCTAAAATCTTGACTTGCAAGGTAGACAGTGGTGGGGATTCAGCCGGTTCGGACGAATTGGTAGTAGAGACCTGTGGGTGGGCCTGTCCACGCGCCTTGGCGCTATGCCGCCCTGTTTAGCCACGTTTTCTAAGTCACGCACATATGAGAAAAGCGTGTCCGCGGAAGGCCATGTGCGCGCGCTGAAGCCGCACACGCAACTGAAGTCAATCTGCATGTGAGCTCACATTTTCGGTTCTGGGCGAAACGGTTGTTAAATTATGTGTAGTCCAGCTCTGCAGGTAGACTGCTCCTTGATATGGCTGAGCTTCTCCTTTGGTTCTTATATCAGCCAATCATTCCGCTTTGTGGGGCTACATCCTTGCTAAGCAAGGGAACAAACTGTTTTATCCACAGTCTGTTTGCTGAAGCTTAATTCTGATGCCAGGCTTTTAAATGTTTAGGACTCTGATACAGGTAGTCCTCGATTTTTACGATGGGAATTGAGCCCAAAATTTCTGTTGCTAAGCGAGACAATTGTTAGAAGAGTGTTTGGCCCAGGGGTGAAATCTATTTACCTTCCCTATCGGTTCAGAAGTGCACGTGCGCTCGCCAATTCTTTGCGCGTGCACAAAACCTTCCGCGCATTCGCAGAGGGTAAAAAAAACAGGTTACTTCCTGATTAAAACCAGGAAGTAACGCCCACTGGGCGGGTGGGCGGTTCCTCGAGGCGTCACCGCTACCAGTTCGGTTGAACCGGTCTGAACCGGGAGCATTTCACCCCTGGTTTGGCCCCACTGGATGACCTGCCTTCGTAACTACATGCGAGTTGCCAAGTGCCTGAATTTTGGCGTCGGCAAAGGTTGTAAGTGTGAGTTTGCAAGCCAAGGTTTTCCAGCACCGTCGTGACTTTGAACCGTCGCTAAACGAATGTCGAGAACTCCCTGTAGTTCCGTCCAAGGAGAAACAAGACGAGGGAAGCCCACGTTTTTCCACTTTCTGTATTATAGGGAATCCTCGAATTACGACCACAATTGAGCCCCAAATTTACATTGCTAAGTGGGGCAGTTTTTAAAGTGAATTTTTTCCCCGTTTTACAACCTTTCTTGCCACAGTTATTAAGTGAATCACCGCCATTGTTAAAGTCAGTCACAAGGTCGTTAAGCGAATCTGGCTTCCCCCCTTGACTTTGCTTGTGTCGGAAGGTCACAAAACGGGATCGCGTGACGCCGGGAGACGCTGCCACCGTCATAAATATGAGTCAGTATGCCCAACGTCTGAATTCGGATCACGTGACCGTCGGGGATGGGTGCAACGGTCGTTAAGTGTGAAAAACGGGTCATAGAGTTACCAGAGTTACCCTGTGGCAAGACGGACGGGCAATACATTTAAAAAAATAAAATAAATAAAATAATAACCGCTACTGAAAAGATTGGAAAATCAATCATTTGGTGAGCCATTGAACACCCGGCACAACTTAACGACTGGAATTCTGGCCTCCATGACGGTCGTAAGTCGAGGACTAACCGTGCAAATGTTTTTAAATAAATAAAATGAATAATAAATAAGGGTTGGCACCAGGCTGGCATTCTCTGGCCGCTTTCCAAGGGCAGGTGAGGCCAGGATAAAGAAGTGGGTGGAGTGAGGTCCTAAGGTCAATTCGATCCGACTTTATTTTAATCGCGTCCCGACTTTAAAGCAAAGACACCGAGAATTAAGAATTTCCTTTGTCCGTTTCCTCTGAAGCTGGCAACGGGTGGCAATTTCACCCGAGGCTGCCTTGGAGCACGGAACTTTTCCCCATCAGCTCTCACGCTTAACCTTGAACCTGGCACCGTCTGGATGCAAAGCTGACGTCCACACCCGTAAACACACACCCGAAAGGTAGAGCTGAGTTCACGGAAAACAGTTTTTTCTTTCGAGCTTCGGATTTTCTTTGGAAGAGCCACAGTCTCCAAACTTACGGCCAAATGCAGTAGGAAAAAAAAAAGATTTTTTTTTTTTAGATTTAGATGGCTTCGATTATTTAGAATAAGATTTTGGAAAGAGGGAAATGGGGTGATTTATCGGCCAGAGCCCCTAATAATTCTCAATCTTAGCAAGTTGAAGATGGGTGGACTTCAGTTCCCAGGATTCACCAGTCAGCAGATGCATCCCTCTTAAAGCATTGCTGGCTGAGGGATTCTGGGAGTGGAAGTCCACCCATCTTAAAGCATGGCTGGCTGAGGGATTCTGGGAGTGGAAGTCCACCCATCTTAAAGCATGCTGTCTGGGGGATTCTGGGAGTTGAAGTCCATGCATTTTAAAGCATGCTGGCTGGGGGATTCTGGGAGTTGAAGTCCATGCATTTTAAAGCATGCTGGCTGGGGGATTCTGGGAGTGGAAGTCCACCCCTCTTAAAGTATGCTGGCTGGGGGATTCTGGGAGTGGAAGTCCACCCATCTTAAAGCATGCTGTCTGGGGGATTCTGGGAGTTGAAGTCCATGCATTTTAAAGCATGCTGGCTGGGGGATTCTGGGAATTGAAGTCCACCCCTCTTAAGATCGGGAAACACTGCCCTAAAATGCAAGACTCTGAGTAAGCAGCAAATACTAGTAGTCCTCGACTTCCAACCACAATTGAGCTCAAAGTTGCTAAGCAAAGTATGTATTAAGTGAGTTTTGCCCCATTTTTATGACTTTTCCTGCTACAGCTGTTAAGCGAATCAGCACAGTCACCCGGCTGTTAAGTGAATCTGAGTTCCCCGTTGAGTTTGCTGGTTAGAAAAGGGGATCAGGGGATAAAATGAAATTTTCATCCCGCACAGCTCTCAAAGACGAAACCTCAGATTTCAATAAAACGGCAGCATTTATCGAATGGCAGCAACCTTCGGCCGCCTTACCCGTCGGGCGCACAAGAACCCCAAGGGGGATGGACTTCGGGAGTGGTGAGAATAGTTGCAGGTAGTTCCACTGGTTACCAATGGCCGGGTTTGCAATCTTGCAACCTTGGGAATGGCCGTTCCCAGGCCCTTTTCGCTATCTGGGAGATTAGAAGAAAAAAGAGTGGAAAAGCTGGCAGAGAAGAACAAAGCCGCAACACTTCGTGCGTCTCTTTCTGTCCAGCTCCTCCAACACCCTCGCAGACCGAGGACCCGTTCCCACGATTCCCAAGGATCGGATTTGAGGAATGGGAGAACGAGACGTGCTGTGCAAAAAAAGGGAAAAAAAACAAAAAAATAAAGCAGGCCTTGGGAATCCAGCTAGCTTCATCCTTGCCTTGAAAGTCTCCCTTCTGCAAATTCCAGATTTCTGGAACCCAGGCTCACAATAAACAGAGATTGGGTGGTGGTGGTGGTGGGAACCTTAGAGGTCATCTAGCCCAACCCGCTGCTCGAGCAGGAGACCCAGACGAATGGTTGACCGGTTTCTCCTTGAAAACCTCCATCCACAACATCTGGGAGGTTATAAGCTTCATTTCCCCCAGGATGGCAGCTGTGTGGAGGGAAGCTTCTGGCTGGAGGTAAGATTTGAACCCGGGTCCCTCGGGGGCTGCTCCAGACCCCGTAATGTCTCATTCGACCTTTCCTGCCTGCCGTTTTTCTAATGCCTGTCTGTTGTCTCCCCGCTTTCCACCTGACAATAAAAAATATAAATCGGGCTTTCCAAATTTAGACAAATTGCAGGTAGCTCTTGACTTAAAACCGTTCGTTTTAGTTACCATTCAAAGTTACAACGCAACAAAAAAAAAAAAGTGACTTAAGACCATGATTCATGCTTACGACCGTTGCACCATCCCCATGGTCACCGGATCAAAATTCAGACACTCGGCAACTGGCATGTACTTATGGCAGTTTCATTGTTCCCGGGATCATGTGATCCCCTCTTCTGAACTTCGGACGAGCAAAGTCAATGGGAAAGCCGGATCCGCTTAATGACCGTGTGACTGACTTAACAACTGCAGCGATTCCCTTAACATCTGCGGCCGGAAAGGTCGTAAAATGGGGGCAAAACACATGTAACAACTGTTTTGTTTCGCTTTGCTACAGGTAGTCCTTGACTTATGACCGCCATGGAGCCCAAAATTTCTGTTGGTAAGTGAAGCATCTGTGAAGTGGGTTTTGCCCCATTTTACGACCTTCGCAGTTGTTAAGTGAATCACCGCAACTGTAACCCGGTTGTTAAGTGAATCTGGTTTCCCCACTGACTTGGCTTTGCTATTTATGACAGTCGCGAGGTGACACAATCCCCTTCTGACCCGCTTCGCTTAACAACCGCCCTAACTAATTTAATGATTGGAGCGATTCCCTTAACAAACGTTGTTAAGGAAAGTCGTAAAATGGGGAGGCAAAACTACCTGTAATAAACCAATAATAAATAGGAGTAAGAAATAATAATGAGGAATAAATCTGTAAATAAATAAATAAATAAAGGGAATAAGAAATAATAAGGAATAAATCTGTAAATAAATAAATAATAAAGGGAATAAGAAATAATAATAATAAGGAATAAATCTGTAAATAAATAAATAATAAAGGGAATAAGAAATAATAAGGAATAAATCTGTAAATAAATAAATAATAAAGGGAATAAGAAATAAGAAGAAGAAGGAATAAATCTGTAAATAAATAAATAATAAAGGGAATAAGAAATAATAATAATAAGAAATAAATCTTTGCTTACAATGCATTATTGCTTAATGCATTGTAAGTCGCCCTGAGTCTCCGGAGAAGGGCGGCATATAAATCGAACTAATAAATAAATAAATAAATCTGTAAATAAATAAATAATAAAGGGAATAAGAAATAATAATAAGGAATAAATCTGTAAATAAATAAATAAATAAAGGAAATAAGAAATAATAATAATAAGGAATAAATCTGTAAATAAATAAATAATAAAGGGAATAAGAAATAATAAGGAATAAATCTTTAAATAAATAAATAATAAAGGGAATAAGAAATAATAATAATAAGAAATAAATCTTTGCTTACAATGCATTATTGCTTAACGCATCGTAAGCCGCCCTGAGTCTCCGGAGAAGGGCGGCATATAAATCGAACTAACTAACAAACAAACTAACACACAAACAAACAAAATCTGTAAATAAGAAATAAATCTCTTACTAATAAATTAATAAAACTCTCAAGACGTCCTTAAGGTGACTAAGTGTCTGCATTTCCCAGGTGTCTTGCCAGCTTTACCTGAGGCTTGGGAGAGACGGGCTACTCTGCCCCACCTGGGTAGTCCATTGAGGGGGGGAGGGTCGCAGGGGGAGAGATAACCTTCCTTTTTTATGCACGTAGCTTGGCTTGCTTGCCCGAGCAGCCTCGGCTCTACGGCAAGGCTGAGCAAAAGGCTATTGGCACGCCGGGAGAGGGAGGAATCGTGACTCTGCCCCAAACTTTTTGGGTGGTCTGACTTGGCCCTTCCCGGCGTGGGCACAATCAAGCTTGACTTACCTCACTGGGATTTTTAATCTAATTTTAATTCCTCCCGCCCCGAATCTGGAAAGCGTTTGAATATTTGAGAGGTTAAATCGAGTTGAGCTCATTTTCTGAGACATGTCCATGCAGGGTTCTTAGCCAGAAGGGGGGGGGGGAGGATCTACATTTCCCTTCTTCTTGGGGGTGTTTTTTTTTTTTTAGCTTCCCAATCTAATGTGCAACTTTGGGATCTCTTGGTGGTCTCCTATCCAAATGTTAACATATGCAAAAAGACAATGCAGGCAGTCCTTGGCTGACAACATTTGGTTTACTGACCGCTTGAAGTTAAATAGCACTGAACAAAGTGACTTATGACCATTTTTCACACTTATGGCCTTTCCAGCATCTCTATGGCATAATCAAAGCATGCTGACTGGGGAATTCTGGGAGTGGAAGTCTCCCCATTTTAAAGCATGGCTGGCTGGGGGATTCTGGGAGTGGAAGTCCACCCCTCTTAAATCATTCCAGCTGGGGAAGTCTGGGAGTGGAAGTCCACCCCTCTTAAAGCATAGCTGGCTGGGGGATTCTGGGAGTGGAAGTCCACCCCTCTTAAAGGAGGCTGGCTGGGGGATTCTGGGAGTGGAAGCCCACCCCTCTTAAAGGAGGCTGGCTGGGGGATTCTGGGAGTGGAAGCCCACCCCTCTTAAAGGAGGCTGGCTGGGGGATTCTGGGAGTGGAAGCCCACCCCTCTTAAAGGAGGCTGGCTGGGGGATTCTGGGAGTGGAAGCCCACCCCTCTTAAAGGAGGCTGGCTGGGGAATCCTGGGAGTGGAAGCCCACCCCTCTTAAAGGAGGCTGGCTGGGGAATTCTGGGAGTGGAAGCCCACCCCTCTTAAAGCATAGCTGGCTGGGGAATTCTGGGAGTGGAAGCCCACCCCTCTTAAAGCATAGCTGGCTGGGGGATTCTGGGAGTGGAAGTCCACCCCTCTTAAAGCATAGCTGGCTGGGGAATTCTGGGAGTGGAAGTTCACCCCTCTTAAATCATTCCAGCTGGGGAAGTCTGGGAGTGGAAGTCCACCCCTCTTAAAGCATAGCTGGCTGGGGGATTCTGGGAGTGGAAGTCCACCCCTCTTAAAGGAGGCTGGCTGGGGATTCTGGGAGTGGAAGCCCACCCCTCTTAAAGGAGGCTGGCTGGGGAATTCTGGGAGTGGAAGTCCACCCCTCTTAAAGGAGGCGGGCTGGGGGATTCTGGGAGTGGAAGCCCACCCCTCTTAAAGCATAGCTGGCTGGGGGATTCTGGGAGTGGAAGTCCACCCCTCTTAAAGGAGGCTGGCTGGGGGATTCTGGGAGTGGAAGCCCACCCCTCTTAAAGGAGGCTGGCTGGGGGATTCTGGGAGTGGAAGCCCACCCCTCTTAAAGGAGGCTGGCTGGGGGATTCTGGGAGTGGAAGCCCACCCCTCTTAAAGGAGGCTGGCTGGGGGATTCTGGGAGTGGAAGCCCACCCCTCTTAAAGGAGGCTGGCTGGGGAATTCTGGGAGTGGAAGTCCACCCCTCTTAAAGCATAGCTGGCTGGGGAATTCTGGGAGTGGAAGTCCACCCCTCTTAAAGCATAGCTGGCTGGGGAATTCTGGGAGTGGAAGTTCACCCCTCTTAAATCATTCCAGCTGGGGAAGTCTGGGAGTGGAAGTCCACCCCTCTTAAAGCATAGCTGGCTGGGGGATTCTGGGAGTGGAAGTCCACCCCTCTTAAAGGAGGCTGGCTGGGGGATTCTGGGAGTGGAAGCCCACCCCTCTTAAAGGAGGCTGGCTGGGGAATTCTGGGAGTGGAAGTCCACCCCTCTTAAAGGAGGCGGGCTGGGGGATTCTGGGAGTGGAAGCCCACCCCTCTTAAAGCATAGCTGGCTGGGGGATTCTGGGAGTGGAAGTCCACCCCTCTTAAAGGAGGCTGGCTGGGGGATTCTGGGAGTGGAAGCCCACCCCTCTTAAAGGAGGCTGGCTGGGGGATTCTGGGAGTGGAAGCCCACCCCTCTTAAAGGAGGCTGGCTGGGGGATTCTGGGAGTGGAAGCCCACCCCTCTTAAAGGAGGCTGGCTGGGGGATTCTGGGAGTGGAAGCCCACCCCTCTTAAAGGAGGCTGGCTGGGGAATTCTGGGAGTGGAAGTCCACCCCTCTTAAAGCATAGCTGGCTGGGGAATTCTGGGAGTGGAAGTCCACCCCTCTTAAAGCATAGCTGGCTGGGGGATTCTGGGAGTGGAAGTCCACCCCTCTTAAAGCATAGCTGGCTGGGGAATTCTGGGAGTGGAAGTTCACCCCTCTTAAATCATTCCAGCTGGGGAAGTCTGGGAGTGGAAGTCCACCCCTCTTAAAGCATAGCTGGCTGGGGGATTCTGGGAGTGGAAGTCCACCCCTCTTAAAGGAGGCTGGCTGGGGGATTCTGGGAGTGGAAGCCCACCCCTCTTAAAGGAGGCTGGCTGGGGAATTCTGGGAGTGGAAGTCCACCCCTCTTAAAGGAGGCGGGCTGGGGGATTCTGGGAGTGGAAGCCCACCCCTCTTAAAGGAGGCTGGCTGGGGGATTCTGGGAGTGGAAGCCCACCCCTCTTAAAGGAGGCGGGCTGGGGGATTCTGGGAGTGGAAGCCCACCCCTCTTAAAGGAGGCTGGCTGGGGGATTCTGGGAGTGGAAGTCCACCCCTCTTAAAGGAGGCTGGCTGGGGGATTCTGGGAGTGGAAGCCCACCCCTCTTAAAGGAGGCTGGCTGGGGAATTCTGGGAGTGGAAGTCCACCCCTCTTAAAGCAGGCTGGCTGGGGAATTCTGGGAGTTGAAGTCCACCCTTCTTAAAGCATAGCTGGCTGGGGGATTCTGGGAGTGGAAGTCCACCCCTCCTCAACTGGCCAAGTTTGAAAAAGACTGGTCTAATTTATCTCCAACTATTCCTGTGAGATTAAAATGCCCCGTGCCCAGCTCTAAAACTAGAAATTATAGGAGGAGCGTTGTGTTCCGATCCAAAAATCAGAAGATGTTGGTAATGATCTTATTTAAAATCTTCTGCTTCTTAAGGCACTTTTCCGGGGCAAGAAAAGGGAGGGGGGCTTCTTCCCACCCCCGTCTTTTGGAGAAGGCGAAAGAGGCCGTAAAAATATCAGATTCCGACAGGCAACTCCTGATTCATCTCAACCCAAACCTGGGTGTTTTCTGGGGAATTTTTTCGGTGGGTCAGGAATTGCTCATGCAGCATCCCCATCCAAAAAAGGCCACGACTGCAGAATTGGGAAAGACCCAGAAAAAACAGACGAAGGGAGAATTTGCAGCTGTCTGACTTCGGGGCGTCTGAATCTCCTCTGGTTAGGGGGGAAAGGTGGCAGTGGGGGGGGGGTTGCTACCCACGAGCAAACCAGCAGCGATGGGTTTTGGAACCCGCTACTGAAAGGTGGTAAATGAAAAGGGAGAAAACAGAGGGAAAAAACGACTACAAGTTTCATCATCCCCCACCCAGCCAACTGGCACAGTCCTTGTTCCCGTATAGGGCTTCCTTGTTTGCCAAAGCTGCTGGCTTCTAACAATAATCATATTTATAATACCGGCTTCTAACAATAATCATATTGATGGATCGCTGAAAATGTACAGGGCTACCTGTGTTTTTCGTAATTTTTTTTTTTTTTAATTGTTATGAAACCAAAAGAAATGATTGTTTCGCACAGCGTCCGTTTGCCAGTAAACCATTTCGGTGCTTCCCAATCCTATTTCTGTATGAACCACTCGAAATAAGAATAGAATAGAAGTAAGAAATAGAATAAGAATAAGAATAAGAATAAGAATGAGAATGAGAATAGAATAGAATAGAATAGAATAGAATAGAATAGAATAGAATAGAATAGAATAGAATAGAATAAGCATAGGAATAGAATAGAATAGAATAGAATAGAATAGAATAGAGTAGAGTAAAATAGAATAGAATAGGTGTAGAGTAGAAATAGAATAGAATACGATTTGAATGGAATGGAATAATAATAATAATAATAATTTATTTCTATAATAATAATAATAGTAATAATAATAATAATAATAATAATAATAATAGTAATAATAATAATAATAATAATAATAATAATAATAATAATAATAATAATAATAATAATAATAATAATAATAATATTTTATTTCTATACCGCCCTTCTCCCGAAGGACTCAGGGCGGTGTAAAGCCTATTAAAAGCACAAGACAAACATCAATTAAAATAATTTAAAATTATTAAATAATTCGGTTCAGTTTAAAACCCCAGAAATTTAAAACACCCAATTTAAAATTATTACGTTGATAGCCCGGCCTGGCGGAACAACAGGGTCTTGAGTGCACAGCAAAATACCCGGAATGGAATGGAATAGAGCTGGAAGGGACCTCGGAGGTCTTCTAGTCCAGCCCCCTACTCAAGCAGGAGAACCTATAAATAATCCGGCACAAGGCAAAAACCTGGCCAGCCTCCCAACAGGAACTAATTCATAATTTCATAATTCCAGAACACTGATGGAGCCCAAGGCCAACACAGATAGTCCTCGACTTACAACCGTTCGCTTAGCGGCCGCTCGAAGTCACAACGACACCACTGAGAAAGGGGACTTAGCGAGCAGTCTTCACACTTACGACTGTCACAGTTGATCCAAATTTGGACTGGCGTTTGCAGTATCCCAGAGTCAAATTTGTGATCTTCCAACAAGCAAGCTCGATGGGAAAAGCGGGATTCACTGGAACGACCTCCTGATTCACTTAACGACCATGGTGATTCGCTTAACAATAGTCATTAAACAAGTGGTTGCAAGTCAGCGACAGGTAGTCCTTGACTTACAACAGTTCATTTAGAGACAAGCAAAGTCAATGGGGAAGGCAGATTCACTTAACAATGGTGTGATTCACTGAACAACCGAGGTGATTCACTTAACAACAGTCGTTAAACAAGTGGTTGCAATTCGACGACAGGTAGTCCTTGACTTACAACAGTTCATTTAGTGACCGTTTGAAGTGACAACGGCACTGAAAAAAGCAACTTAGGACCATGTTTCACACTTACGACCGTTACAGCATCCCCGTGGTCACGTAATCAAAATTCAGGCGCTCGGCAAGTGACTCATATTTATGACAGTCGCATGATCCCCTTTTGCGACCTTCTGACAACCAGCGTCAATGGAGAAGCCAGATTCACTTAACAACCATGTTGCTAACTTAAAAACCGCAGTGATTCACTTAACAACAGTGGCAAGAAAAGTCGTTAAAAGGGGGAAAAAACTCAACTAACAACTGTCTCACTTAGGAACAAGAAACGTTGGGCTGAATTTGTGGTCGTACATCGAGGACCGTCTGCTTATTGTTAAACCTCACTGCTCCTCCCCAATTTGCCACCCGAAAAAAGATCCTGAGGTGCCAGATTCGAACTCCGAACCGGCCCATCTGGAAGCAAGAAGCGGAAACGCCCTTGGAATAGAAAGCCGGATCGAGTGGATCTTGAAGCCAGATCTCTGACCCATTCTCAAGAAGTCAGGCGAAAGGGGTTGAGGTTTTAGGGATAATTTTGACAGAGGTCCCGAGAACGAGAAGCGACGGAGGAGACGCCAGAGTTATGTAAAGTGAAGCAATGCAGCCGTGATGACCTGATTGAAGATCTCAGCTTCGCTTGGAATCCCCCCCACCCCCACCCCAGGCCTCTGCGGCCTCCCCCCCTCCCCTCCCTTCCCCTCAGGTGAGAAAACTCACCTGCCTTACAAGGTGGTCGGCTTTATTTATTGGCTAATGAGTCAGGACTGGATGCAAACACACAAATTGCATTCAAAGGCCTAGGCCACAATTTGCACAAACAAAGAGATTACTTTTGCTATATAGAACCAAACCGTGAAAGCAATATTCCAAATATCTATCAATATTCCAAATACCTATAGAAATACCTGTCTATTGTATCTCTCTCTCTTCTATCTCTCCGTCTTGCTCTTTTATCATTTCTTTCCTTTCTTTCTTTCCTTTCTTTCTTTCTTTCTCTCTCTCTCTCTCTCCCTCCATCCCTCCCTATTGTCTACAGATCTATCTTTACCTCTTTCTTTCTCTCTCTTTATGGCAGTTGTGATAGATTTTTATTTATTTATCAAATGTTAAATGATTGAGGGATGAGGAATGATAGGGATAGACAGATGATAGATAGATATATGATAGATAGATAGACAGATGATAGATATAGACAGACAGACAGTCTGTCTGACTGACAGATTGATTCATCAGACAGAATATCTATCTATCAGGAGCCTGGATAGCTCAGCAGACTAATGCATTGTAATTAACATCCAGCTGCCTGCAATTACTGCAGGTTCGAATCTCGCCAGGCTCAAGGTTGACTCAGCCTTCCATCCTTTCTAAGGTAGGTAAAATGAGGACCCAGATTGTGGGGGCAATAAGCTGACTTTGTATAAAATATACAAAAGTATGAAGGCTATTGCTTAACGCATTGTAAGCCACCCTGAGTCTCCGGAGAAGGCGGCATATAAATCAAATTAAAAAAAAAATCAGATTGTCTGTCTGTCCTTCTATCTCCTCTCTCCCACATATATATATATCTTTCTCTCCATTCTCCATCATTTCCATCATTTCTCTCTCTGTGTATCTTTCTATCCTTTCTCTAACTTTCCTCCAAACATACAGTAGTCCCTCGACTTACGACCTCAACTTGAGCCCAACATTTACGTCGCTAAGCGAGACATCTGTCAAGTGAATTTTGCCGCATTTAACCACCTTCCTCGTCACGGTTGTTAAGTGACTCGCTGCGGTTCTTAAGTGAGTCACGAGGTTGTTGTTAAGTGAATCCGGCTTCCCCATGCTGGTCAGAAGGTCGCAAAACCTGGGACGCTACAACTTGTCGTAAATATGAACCAGTCGCCAAGCGTTCCAAATTTCATACTTACTGCAACGGTCGTAAGTATGAAAAACCATTCATAGGTCATTTTTGTTCCAGTGCTGTTGTAACTTCAAAGGTCACTGAATGAACTGTCGTAAGTCGAGGACTACATGTATTTTGATCTTTCTTTCTTTCTTTCTTTCTTTCTTTCTTTCTTTCTTTCTTTCTTTCTTTCTTTCTTTCTTTGAACTAGTCGCCAAGCGTTCCAAATTTCATACTTACTGCAACGGTCTTAAGTATGAAAAACCAGTCATAAGTCATTTTTGTTCCAGTGCTGTTGTAACTTCAAAGGTCACTAAATGAACTGTCGTAAGTCGAGGACTACATTATTTTGATCTTTCTTTCTTCCTTTCTTCCTTTCTTCCTTCCTTTCTTTCTTTTTCTTTCCTTCTTCCTTCCTTCCTTCCTTCTTTCTTTCTTTCTTTTTCTTTCCTGCTACTGCTCCCTCCCTCCCCCAACCATCATACCTGCCTGTCAATGTTTCCTAAATCATCTCCCACTCCCACCACACCCCAAAAAAACCTGCTCTCGCCCTTTTTCTCTATCAGATAACCACAACGCTGTTAAACTGGTCACAGGGCTTTTTACTCCTGCAAACTTCCCCTAACACGCTTCGCAAACAACAACCCTGTAGAGTGAGCCGGTATTTTTTTAGGCACTAAAAACTGGCAGCCAAAAAATAAACCAACCAACCAACAAACAAACCAAAAAATGGAAGCAGGGCAGGGAGAAGAGAATGTCAGAAAAACATGGTTAGAAAACACTTTTGCGGAAACATGGTTTAAACTTCTGTGTCTGGAGGGATGCAAATGTTTTACAGGGGTCGACAAAAAGCCAGGTGCTTGTTGGAAAGGATGCCGGCAGATCCTTCAGAAAGGAAACTTAAAAAAGTATTTTCTGGATCCAAAAGTGTCTCTGGGAGCCTCCTTGATCTTAAATCAGTTTTTTTTCCTCCAAACGTGGCCTGTTTAAGATGGGAGGACTTCAACTCCCAGAATTCCCCAGCCAGCGTTGCTGGCTGGGGAATTCTGGGAGTTGAAGTCCTCCCATCTTAAACGGGCCACGTTTGAATAAATATACTGATTTAAACAGAAGAGAGGGGAAGGGGGAAGGGGTCTTCCCACCCCCTCCACCTCAAGCCCCCTCCCCTATTCTTTCAGGGGAAAAAAGAGCAGGGGGGAGGGGCAGGGAAAGCATTCAAAGGAGAAGATGTTACTAAGGGGGGCATTAAAATTCATGAGCCCCCCCTTCCCCCGGGTGGGGTCTTGTTCAAGGTCGAAGTCTGGATGGGTGGAGAGAAAACGGCTCTTCCTTTCCCCTTCCCCCCCCCAAAAGAACCCCTGCCCGGTATTCTCAGGATGATGATGGGCATCAGAGGGGTCTCTCCCAACACGGCCAAGGAAGGGAAGGCTTGGCTGGACTCCAGGAAGGTCTTAGATGGGGGGGGGGTCAAATCCCAAAGGAAAGGGGGTTTTCTTTTCTTTCCTTCCTTCCCCCCTTTCCTCCTTTTTGCTCCCCCTTCCCTTGTTTCTTGGTTCCCATCTTTTTTTTCTTTCTTCTTCTTTCTTTCTTTCTCTTTCTTCTTTCTTTCTTTCTTTCTTTCTTTCTTTCTTTCTTTCTTCCCTTTCTTTCTTTTTATTATTTATTTGTTTGTACTTTTTTCTTTTTTTAAAAAAAGTAGTTTTTATTGAATATAAATATTAAAAAAGACATACATAACATATACACAACAAGCATTTATACAACATATACACAAAAAGAGTACAATTTCTTCTTAAGCATTTTTTCAGAGTGACATTCTACAATTCTACTTATGATATATTCCTTTTGTACTTTTTTCTTTCTTTCTTTCTGTCACCCTTTCTTTCTACTTACTTACTTACTTATTCATTATGTTCTTACCCTTTATTTATCTTTCTTTCTTTCTTTGTCTTTCTTTTTATTATTTCTTTTTATTTATTTATATATTTATTATATATTTCTTCCTTCCTTCCTTTTCTATTTATTTATTTATTATTTATTTATTTACATTTTATTTCTTTTTTCCTTTCTTTATTTCTTCATTTGTTTTCTTCCTTCCTTCCTTTTTATTTATTTGTTTGTTTATGTTTTCTTTCTTTCTTTGTCCCTTTCCCTTTCTTTTCCTTCCTTCTTTCTTTTTTCTTTCTTCCTTCCTTCTTCCTTCTTCCTTTCTATCTGTTTCTTTTCTTTCTCCTTTCTTTCCTTCCTTCTGTCCTTCCTTTCTCTCTTTTTTTTTCTTTCTCTCTTTTCTTTCTCTCTCTCTCTCTCTCTTTCTTTCTTTCTTTCTTTCCCATCCCGACCTTCCTCAAGCTGCTTAGTATGCTGATGCCCTTCCAGGAAGACAATAAAGCGGTGGGAAAAGCAGGAGGTCGGAATTGGGGGGGGGGGGGGAAAGTCCTCACAAAAGAAGACATGGGCTCCTAAGGCCTGACCCCTCCTCAAAAAGCAGAACACTCCCGCCCCACCGGTTTCCCCAAGGAAAGACAGGCATCTTGCACCCCAAAATCCAGAGCTGCCCCCCACAAAAGGCGCCTGATCCCAAGGCACCCCCCCACCCCCAAATATCCTGGTGCTGTATCTGAGCGGAGGGAAACTGAGGCACCTTTGCTCTGCCAACGGCCCCTTGCAAGTGAACTTGGCTGCCCCCCTGCCCGGCCTCCTCCTGAAGCCGGAGGGTCTTGCTTGCCACCCCAGACATCCCCCCCTGCTGCCCCATCTTCCCTGGGGGGGGCTCTTTCAGGGTCCCCCACACCCCAGGAAGCCAGGGACTCTTTCGGACCCCAGGCGGGCACTGCCAAAGTGGAGGACCCCATGCCCCCCCCCACTCCCAGAAGGCGGCCTTTCCCATGCACACCCCCTCCTCCCAGCCCCACCGCTGGCTTACAAAGACCCCCCCCTCCTCCCCCTTCTGCCCTCCAGACAGAAAGCCCCCTCCCCACCCTCCCATTGTCTACTGCAACTTTGCAGTAGGTTTGGGGGGGGGTCCTGCAGGGCAGTGGGGGGTGGGGGGGCAGAGAAGGAAGGACAATCCACAGACCCTCCCCAAGAAGAAGCTGGGGTTGGGGGACCCCCTCTCCCCCTTCCTGAGCCCCCCTCCCTCGCCCACACCTGTGCCGAGCCCCGCAGAGGGTCGTCTCCCCCAAGCCCCCCCCCAGCCCCCCCCCTGGCCCACCTGGCTCGGGCTCCTCGGGTCTGGCCGGCTGGTTGCCCATCTCGAGCCCGCTCTACGCCGCCTGCTCATCCTCGGGGCTGCGGCGGGGAGGAAGAGGAGGAGGAAGAGGAGGAGGGAGGCTGGCTGGGGAAGCTCGGGGCTCTTTCAAGGCGCTCCGCGGAGCCCTGCCCAGCCTGGGCCGGCCCGAGCAGCAGGAGGAGGAGGAGGAGGAGGAGGAGGAGAGGCCGGGCATGGCCGTCCCAGCGGCCGAAGGGAGAAAAGAGCGGCCGGGAGAAGCCCCGCACAGGCGGCCGCCGTTACTGCAGGGCCAGCGGATGGGAGGGGGGAGGGAGGGGGGAGGAAGAGGAGGAGGGTGGGGGGAGAGGCTGGGCTTTTCCTGGGGAGGGGAGGGGGCCACTAGGAGGGGGGGAGGAAGGGGGGACAGGGCTGTTTCTAGGGGGGCAACTAGGAAGAGGAGGGGGAGGAGGGGGGAGGGGTGCAGGGCTGTTCCTGGGGGTGGGGGTTGGCAGGAGGGGGGGAGGAAGAGGAGGAGGGAGGGGGAGGGGGGGTGAGAGACTGGGCTTTTCCTGGGGAGGGGAGGGGGCCACTAGGAGGGGG